>JAQZBX010001973.1:0-52143 GCA_029593785.1 Cabassous unicinctus | reverse complement strand
TTAAAAAAAGTGTTTATCTTTAACCAATAGACATTTTCTTTTAAATATATTGTTATGTCATTATCACACCTACCTATTAATAAATAATTCCTTCATATTATCCAATACTCAGTCCATATTTCAGAATACCTTTGTGCAAAGACAACTAATAGACCTTTCACCCCCACCCCCATGTTATTGATTTGTTGGAGACACTGAATCATTTGTTTTGTAAAATGTCCCAAATTCTGCTCTTAACCTATTGCTTCTGCCAGTGGTATTGTTTACCTTGTTCCTCTCTTTTGCATTTCCTATAAATAGGTAGTTAATTATAGATATTTATATAGATCCATGTTGAATTTTTTTTTAGGTAAGAATATTCTTAAGAGAGTTCTGTGTATATCCTATTCTATCATGTCATGAGGATGCAATGTCTGGTTTACTCACTTTTAGTGATGATTAATGGGTTAATGTGGGGTCTCTTGATTTCTCTAATATAAAGTTCCCTATCATCCTTAACCTAGTAGTTTTAGCAACCATTATTATCTAGTTCCATTATTTCATTCATGGTTGCTAAATGGTGATATTTCTAATTCTAATTCTATCATTCCTGGTTCATTTATTAGCTGGAATTCTTCTGTAAAGAGAGATGTTTATTCATCAACTCATTGGTTATCCTTAAATATAGATTATACAGGAAGGATGGATAAATATTGTATATTTTCTCTTCATCAATTTTCATGGTAGTGAGTTGACTTCAATGGTTATCAATAATTGTTTTGAGTATTATTATGAACTCATGAATTTTTACATATTTGGTGTATTTTAATATTTTCTAGTTGATTTTCATTTTGATGCTCCATTTATCCCCTTTTTTTGGCTAGTGGCAGTCCCTTCAAGTTAGCTTCTTTTTTCCTTTTGATGTGATTTGACATGATTCCATGATCCAAGCTCATTTGGACATTTCCTGCCCTAGACCTGAAATCAGTTATTTCTCCAAGGTCCTTTGTTCCTTTTTAGTGGGAAATACTTAGATTCTACAAGTGGAGTGCTAGAAGTGCTTGTTGTTGAATTGGCCATTGTTTTTAGGTTTTTGCAGTGGACAGGGCTAGGAAATACATTCTTTTAAAAAGGGTGGTTGGTGGGAGAAGAATCTAGAGCTATTTCCAATTCAAATGTAAGATTACTTACATTTTTGATTTTATGTTTGTACTTCTTTAAGAAAATTGCTATTTCTAATAGCATTAATATAATTATGTATTTGTATAAGTTACAATATGCATGCTAGTTTCAAAATAGTAATACTATTGTTATGACTAACAATGTTTACTCAGTAAAACTTAAGATTTCTTTGTAGTTCTTTTTGTTCTTAGAGTATATCCTACTAAGGATGCATGATCAAAATTTAGTACTGAGTT
Source organism: Cabassous unicinctus (assembly GCA_029593785.1). Taxonomy (NCBI): domain Eukaryota; kingdom Metazoa; phylum Chordata; class Mammalia; order Cingulata; family Chlamyphoridae; genus Cabassous; species Cabassous unicinctus. The sequence continues at coordinate 50,746 of JAQZBX010001973.1, read as the reverse complement.
TTAAAGTCATTTAGAATCATGCTTTTCTCTGTGGGATTATTTTGCCAACATAATATAGGGATAATTTGTTTCAGCTTGTATTCAATTCTTAATGATTGCTTTTTTCTTGATTTAATCTTTTTTGATTATGTGAAATAAGAACAATATAACAAGACCCATTGAGAGATTTGTCTCCATCCCTGTCTCCTCTATTCTTTTCTCTCCCTTTCTCTAAAGTTTAGTATTTCTTAAGTTTTTGAGTTATATTTTCCTTGTTCCTTTTTGAAGCTATAAGCAGAGGTTTTTTTATATATATTTCTACCTCTTCCTTCTTATATAAAAGGAGACATAATATATACACACAGGATCTCAATCTAAGGTTTTTGCTTATCTGTTTCAGCTTTCCCTAGACAGATTCCCTTCCTCATTTTTATTAGTTTTGTTTTTCACTTTTATTGCATGCTAATAGGCTTGCTCCTTTTTGCACATGCACTTTTATAGGAGGATCCCTTAATCATTTTTTGGGGGCATAGTCAAGGAATAAAAAATTGGTAACTGTCTTGTAGGGTGAACAATCATACCAGGGTTTGCCTGGGAATGGTGGTATTCCTGGGACACTGGATTTTCAGTTTTAAAACCAAGGTGGTCCCAGGCAAAATCTCCCATTTTGCTCAGGGGAGAAAAGGAAAAGATATAAAGGTTTTAGAATTAAAAGGAAGTTGAAACTGAGCTCTTCTTGGCTATAAGACCTTGAGGTTAACAAAGAAGCCAAAACAAAGTAGGTTTTGGAAGATCAAGTAGAACAATTTCATTCACAAACTGAATTGTGTATTAAAAAATGCCTTCATATCTTTAAGTTTTCTTTTTAAAGGAAAGAAATATTTTTTAATATTCTTTCTTTTCCCAAATTTCTGTTCACAATTGATCACTTCATAATTAATTTTCCACTCCCCGCTTCTCTACTAGATACTACATTTACGTAAATACAAAATGACTTCAGAATGTATTGAGAATTTGACGTAAGACTTGGAAGGAGGTAGGAAATGGAATGGGTAATGAAGGTTGGGTGAAGGAGAAAGTGAAGATTATCTACCCACCCACTTGTGAATTTGCCTGTTTCCTCTTTGTCCTTTCCTGCCTCTGTTTCTCTGTCTTTGGTTTTTAAAATTTTAAGCTGTGTAGGATAGGTAGGGGTTACAGGGCTTCTGAGGCCCTATAGGGATTGGAAAGTGAGTAGCGCTAGAGCAAGTGTTGACAAAAACATTGTATATCCAGGCTGGAGCTGAGCATACACATTTTAACATTTGTTGTGTATAGTTAAGTTTGGCCCTAAATAAAATTGTGAAGTAGATGAAACTTGTACACTTTGTACTTCTCTCATGCAGCCTTTCCTTGTAGACATGGACAAAAGTAAATTGGCAGTGTCTTTTATCCCAGGGATTTAAGAGATTCCTGTATTGCTACATTACTGAGTTATATTTTAAGAACAGATGAATGAATGAATGAACTTTAATTTTCTTCATCTCAGCATATAACTGCTTTGTTCTTTCAATTGTCTGAACTAAAAACCTTGGAGTCATTCTTCACTCTTCTTGCATTCCACACCCTGTTCATCAGGAAAGCTTGTTGGCTTTACTTTCAAAATATATGTAAAATCTAAAACAAAACAAAACAAAAAACCAAAAACAAAATATATGTAAAATCTGATCACTTCTCACCATCCCCTCTGCTTTTACCCTCATCCAAGTCACTGCCTTTTCTCTCCCAGATTGTTGCAGTAACCTCCAAACTGGTGTCCCTTCTTTCATCCTTGGCCTCTTACCGTCTATTGTCTATAGCAGCCAGAATGGTCTTTTTACAATGGCTGTCAACTGTGCCATTCCTTTGCCCCAAAGCCCGAGGACTTCTCATCTCACTCAGGAACATTCAAAGGCCCACAGCATCCTACAGAGGCTTGTGCTCTGGGCTTTTGCTTCACTCTGTATTCTCTCACTGTCCAGCTTGTTCACTTGCACCAACCCCTGTGGGTGTCCTAGGTCTTCCCTAACCTTGCCAAGCATTGTTCTACCTCACAGTCCTTACCCTTAGTGTTCCTTCTGCCTGGAATGCTCTACTTCCTTCTGGCCTTGGCCCAAATGTCATCATATCAGAAAGGCCTTTACTCTGACAAGTGCAGAAAACATATAAAGCCCTCCCTAAAATTTAGCTATTGACTAAAATTTTAGTTTTCTAAGTATTATGTTATCTATGCATTTGGAAAATTAAACTGTAGTGCTGCTTAGGCAATTAAAAACACCCACCTTCTAGACTGAGACTAATATACTTGATTAAAATGAGGTTGGAGGATGTTGAACACACTGGAGGAACACTTACTTTACAGGGCCAGATGAATTAATCTCCTGGCAAACAATTTAGAATCAAAGGCAATTCTGTTAGCTTACTTGTTTGGAACTCTGTAGGACCATTATAGCTTCTAATAACTCAAAGGTGTGACTTTCTCATTAAATAGCTCTTAATAAGCAGTGTAATTGGATCAAGTGAGACTTTTTTTTATCTTAGTGTGTGCTATGGTGAAACTGCTTCTGTAAACACAGATAAAGGATCATGGTTTCAATTGAGTAAATAAGATCACTACTTTTTTATTGACACTAAAAAAATTGGTCTTATGTTTTTATTTGAAGAGACTTAATCATTTTTCTTTAATTTTAAAAGTAGTATACGCCCACTGTAGAAAAAATATAAATGTATCAAATATTAAGGAGGAATGTAATAATCACCCATAATCTTATTATCCAGAAATAACTTTAACATTTTTGCATTATTCACTTTGTCTTTTTCCCCTTAATCCTACGTCTTTATATATATATTAGGGATATATATTATAATATTTAATGTGGTTGTATTCATGTTTGTATGGACCATTTTCTTTCAGTTTTTTTTTACTCTATCATAAGCATTTCTCTTTATAAATTTGTTTTAAATTACTATTTAATATTTTACGTGCATATTCCTTAGTTTATTTTTAGATTAATCTATAATAAATAGCACTTCAATGAGTAACTTTACACAAGTATGCTTGCTTTTAAGTCTTTTGTGCTCTTACTTCACTTTTGAAATAGTAAGTGAATAGAACTTGAATGATGTATGCCATACTTTAGGATATAGGCCAAAGTGCTAAGCACTAAGAGCAGATACCCAGTTAGTAATAGTCTGACTCCCCACTCTCATAGAGTGGTTTAGTTTTTGACCTACTGCAGACTTTTGGCTTTTTGCGCTAAGCTTCTCTATGAAATTGAGTATACTGTGTGTGTGTGTGGGGGGGGGGGGGGGGTGTCTTGGGGAGACTTGTGGTCCTGGATCTACCTTGTTTCTGTCCTGGGCTGATCTGACCTTTGAGCATCTTTGTATCAGTTTGAAGATAAACCAGTCGGGAGCAATTTCATGGTGTTTGAATTTGGACTGAGAGGTAGAAGTCAACAAGTCTTTGAGGGTGAACTGAAGCTCTCTGAACATTGGCTTCATTTGTGAGATGCTGGCCTATGTAGCTGCTGTTGATATTTATCTAGTCAATCATTTGCTTTCAACGAGGTGTTGAAAAGTTCCATTAAGTCTGTACATATGAAAATTATATGTACTGGTTTTAAAATCTGTGAAATTAAAGAAAACATTCTCATGAGGAGTTATGTATAACTTCAAGACTTTTTCTTATTTTTCTGTTTTTATTTTTTAAACGGGATTCCTCAATTAGCTTTATCTGAAAGAGATTCCAAACACTGTACTCTGTCAACTGAATGTCAGCATTTCTTTTCAGGGTCCTCTTCTAATTTTTGAATTGCTGCATGGTGCTAAAGTGAATGGATTTCCTCATAAAGTCAAGGCCAGGAAGATTGTGAATGTTAACTAATACCTGATTACTAAACACTCTACAAATAAATATAGCCATGACTAATGCTAGCTGCATAATAGGAGATAAGTAAATGTTGCTTCCTTGGGTAATTACGTGTTTAAAATGCCTTTTACCACAATGGGAAATACAAAAGGTGATGCTGCAGTTTTTTAATGGGTTGTGATACATAGCAGATTAAGAGCATAGCTATAACAAATAATAGCTGTCAACTGAAGCATTCATTTAAAATTTATGAAGTATTCAAGCAACAAAGACTCATTTTCCATCTCTATTAGATACAACTGGAAACAGTGAAGCAAAGTCTTGTGAACTTTTTCAAGTGTTCTTTGGCTTTTTTTTTTTTTTTTAAAGAAAATGTACCAAAATGATTGACAGTGTAATAAAATCTCACTAATCTGGATTCTACTGATTTGGATTTGGGATTGGACTTGACTGAAGTTCATCTTTATACCTCCTATACAAAATTAATTAGTTAAAAAAAATTGGGAAAAGGGGTGTGTCTAAAAACAACTAATTACTTTCAAATCCTATGTATGTTGGAAACTGAGTTCAGGTTACTGTATTAATTTGAAAATAAAGTTGTTTAAACTTATTTTTACCAATTCTGGCTTTTATAAATTTGCTTTGGTCTTTGTTTCATGAGTTTTATTTAGTGAGAAAGATACAGATTTTCCTCTATTTCTTACAGTTTTGGAAAGTTGATCTGAAAACAATGAAGAGTAGGATCCTGATTCTAACATTTTTTTGAGTCTCTATTGTGTTTTAGGTGCTGTGCTAAACATACTAATTCATCAAATATTTTTTTGTCTGCTTATTACATGCCAAACCCTGCATAGACAAACAAGACACAGCTGCTTCCCTGAAGAAAGTCATGTCAGGATAGTAATGCAGGAAGCTTGGTCAGTGAGGAACCCTTCCTGCTTGAGGTAGCCCTCCAGTCTCTTCACTGGTGTCTAGCAGGTGTTTGTTGCTGCTTTAAAGATGGAAACTTGTCCCTTCAGCACATCTTGAGGACTGGTTACAATCCTCAGAGCTGGAAGAGACATTAGAAACCATCTGATTCCAGTTCTTCACTTTATCCCCTTTATGTCATATCCTCATACTCTCTCTGCCTGGAATGTGATGTCAAGCCCCATTTTCTGAGCAGGGACAAGTAGGTCAAGCAGCTGTTCTTTCATGAGAAAGAACATGTAGTGGCTTCCTGCTTGATCTTTCTGCTTTTGGATGGACATTTCTTCCTGAACATCTCACAGTTACTCATCCACACAGACACTTCCCTGTCTCACTGAGCGGTATTTTGAATTGTCGCATGGTGGGGCTACCTGCCGTCTAAGTGTTCATTTGCAGCAGTGTCACCATCTGTGTCTGTGTGAGAGTGTTTGAGTAATCATTTGGGTAAATAATTGATTTAATCTATTTCAGTGCATATTTACTTATTTTATAAAAATGAATGGAAAATGTAAACACGAAAGTATTGATATCAGTGACAAGAAGCATAGATTGATTACAGAATAACACTAATTGCTGTTTTGAAATTGGTCAGTCTATATCCTTAGATGCTCATTGAATTAAACTGAATGGTCATTGATGAAATAAAAGTAAGAAATCAAAGAACATAAACAAATGTGGGAGTTGTATTACTGGTGATGGTGCCACAAGGATGAGGGTTAAGTTTAGATTGATAATTTTTTTGTTTTGCACTCTAGTCATGGAACAGCCATATAATATGTAACTTTTACCCATTTGACTTTATTCCATGTTTTTAAGATTTTAATATTTATGAAAATTACAGAGCTGTTTGCATAGACTTTGAGAACCTGATTTAATACTATATATCCAAACTTGGGTGTTCATTTAAAGATTTACTTGATTCCTTGAGATATAGCAAGCTGCAATGGGAAAAAAAACAAAAAAACAAAAAACAAAAAAACAAGGTGTTGGATTCAGACTAAGAATAGTAATAGCTAACATTTTAGGAGTGTTTGCTATTTGCCTGGATTTGAGTGAAATGCTTTACGTGTATTATCTTAACTTTACAAAAACTTTGTGTCAACTATACTTTATGGTGGAGTGGCTAAGAATGTGAGTTTTGGAGACAGACTCCACAGGTTCACATCCATACTCTTACATAATTAGGCAATTAATTTTGACCTCTCTGTGCCTTACTTGTTTTTTAAATATGAAAATGAGGATAATAATATAACATATGTCAGGGGGTTGTTGTACCTGCCTGACACATGATAAACTTCTCAATAAATCTTGGCTATTAATACCATTATATAACCTCTCTAAGTTACTTCCTACTTCCTCTCCAAGTCCCTGTTTTCTCATGTGGGAAATGAAGTTGATAATATCTACCTAAGAGTTATTGTGACAATTTAATGGATTAGTTACTTAAAGTGGAGTGCTTGGCACATAGGAGCTAAATCCAACATAGCATTCTAAATCCTATATCATGTTTTGTGTCTATTCAGTGAATATTTACTAAATATTCACTGTATTTCAGGTGCTTGTTACACGCTGGTCAAAAAGAGAGACCAGGTCTATGTTCTCAAGAGTTTACATCCATTGTGGGGTGATTAGGGGAAGCAGAAATAAGTAAATCATTTCAGATGGTGCTAAAAGCTATGAAGGAGACAATAGTGGGTCCCTGTGGGTAGTGGTTGGGGAACTGCTTGTGGATGAATGGTAGGGAAGGCTCTAGGGAAAATGTGAAGGGTGAAAGGAGTCAGCTGTTTGTAAAGTGAGGAAAAGAGCACTTGAGGCTGAGGGACCTGGGAGTGCCAGACCTGGAAATGGAAAGAGCTTGGAGTGTTCAAGGAGCAAACTGGAGGTCATTGTGGCTGAAGTGCCCCGAATATGAGGGAGCGTTGTGAGACCAGGATCTTTCAGCTATGACAAGGAGTTTGGATTTTATTCTAAAGTACAAGGGGAGGCTATTGAATGGTTTTGAGCAGATGAATTAGATGTCAACTCTCTTTTGAATGGGGATCTCATGCATTTTCTAACCTTAGTGCTGGTGACTTGTATACAAGCTTTCAATCAGGTGCCCTACCTACTACCAAAATTCAAATTCTTCTTTTCCACCATTCACCTTCCTTGATTGTCCCAGCTCACAATTCGCTTTCCTCTCTCTGAACTCTTTTAACTCTTACAATTTGTCACACACTTTGGTATGTCATTTCAGATATTCTTGTATTTTTGCTCTTTTATTTTCCTAATGAGTACTTGCTCTGTGTTTCTGTGTTTCCTGAGTGTCAGTCACTGTGCTGGCACATGGTATCAAGGGAGGCAGGAATCACATATTTAGAGTGTCTCCTGTGTGCGAGACTCTTTTGGCTCTCAGACCCACTTCCTAGTATTATTCATACAATCTTGCAAGGCATGTGTCCTCATATTTGACCAATGAGGACACAGGCTCCCAGGTGGTAAGTAATTTCTCTAATTTTATATAGCTAACACTGGAGCAAAGATTTACATCCAGGTCTTTTTGTCCCCAAGCCCCATGCATTTTGTTCTCTGTGTCAAGTTGCTCTGTTATCACGATGATAGACTGTAAGCATCAGATTAAAGATGTTTTTTTTCTTCTTTACTTTGGACAGTCTTAAATATGACAAAAGAATATATGACATTGTTTCACAGTGCACCATTCATCTTATTAATTTGAACATTTTTGGGATGGTTCTTCTAACAGTATGGTGATTTCTTTGTTTTTGTGATTGTACCCATTCAGGATTGGAATATGGAGATCTCCATGTCTGTTTTGGGCTACATTGACTTAGCTAACATTAGGGAAATTTACTCCTTTCCTGTAAAATTCCTTTGTTCACTTATTCTTTAGCTTTCATTAGTACTAAGTATGTGAGTTAACATAACTATAACCATTCCATTCTACATGAATATAATCATTTAGTTTTTATGAAAAATAAGAAGTGAGGTTGATTGGTCAGCTTATATCAGTCAAGAAAAATGTTAGCATTCAACTTCTAATCAGTCTACAGAATTGTTTTCAAGACAGGTTTTATTTTGGTATAAAATTTCCCTGGAGTCCAAACGGGAAAACTGTAATGGTTATGTTGCTCCTTGAAATGGAGGAAGTAGGTTTTAAAATGGTCTAAAGTTAATTGAATCTAACCGATTAAATTACACTGATCCCTTTTCAATACTAATTTTTCCATAAAGCAGTGTAAAAAATGGCTAACAAATCTTTTATTGTTTCTAAAATTTTTTAGGTTGTTGCTACATGACGCCCTTTAATGATGGATTGCTACATTTGTAGTGATATGCCTTTCAGAATGTTATATCCCTTATTGCTAAAGAATGTATTAGAATCTGAATAGTTTCATATTTTGATAACTTTATTAAAATTACAAAAGCATATGTTCTTGTGTAATAATTAGAAAATAGGAACAAGCAAAAATAAAAATCACCCATGATTCATTTTTTCTGGACTTTTCTATATACATCTGTACCTTGGAGCCACACTACTTGGGTTTGAATTCTGGCTCTGCCACTTACTATATGACCTTGGGAAAGTTACCTAACTTTTTCATGCCTCAGTTTCTTCATCTGTAGAAGAATTATTTACCTCACAGGGTAATTGTGAGTGTTAAATGAGTTGATATATATAAAGTGCTTAGAATATTGTCTGACCCATCATAAAAGCCATATAAGTAGGGTTTTAAAATTTTTTTTCTGGAAAATTTCAAACATAAAATAGAATGGCATTATGAACCCTGTATATCTGTCTGTTATCAACACTTAGATATTCTTGTTTCATCTGTCATTGTTTTTTGCCAGGGTTGGGAGGCTGGAGTATTTTATAGGAAACACCAAATATCACATCGCTCCACAATAAGTACTTCAATTTGTACCATATTAATATTTTATAAAAAGTAATTAACTTATTTTAAAGAATCAGTGTACAAAATTTGAGTCATTTTTGAGGGGAAGAAATACAGTTAAGACACATAAAGACGTTTTCTGATGTTCTACTAAATTTTAGTTAACTGAATATTCCTTGAAGTAAGAAGATCATGAATATGGAGATTTTGTTATTCAGATTAGATATTTATTAGCAAGTAAGATCTTTAAAAAATAATTGGACATCAGTTTCATTGTAAATATACTGTAAAGATGTATTTTGTATGAACAGAACATTTTTTAAAAAAGCTTTGTACTGAGCAATTTGAGTAATTATTTTGGTGGAACAAAAATATTTTTAAAAAATTGTAACGTTAAAAAAAAATCTTATAAAGGAGCTAACATTGAAGACTTCTTTGAAGACTTAGATTAGACACTATAAACTCTAGAGATAAATAAGTTCTTTGATTTTTAAAAATAATTTTGTCATCTCCATATTCATATATTTAACATATAAACACACACATTTGACACTTTAGCGAAAGATTATTCAAGCATAATTTGAGAAAATATTGTAATAGATCAGACATTATTCAACTTGGTAGTTTTGTTTCTTATTTTAGTGCCTGGTTCTCCTGGACAATAATTAGTTCTAACTTGGAATTTCCTGCCTTTGATCTTATTTTAGACTCCCATTTCAAAATCTATGAGTAAATAGCATGTGATATTAACTGAGAAGGAACTGAATTGTAAAGGCAGTAATTTGCAATTTGATGTACTTTTACTAAATTGAACTTGTGAGATCATCAAAACTCATAGTCACCTAAACTTGCTCAGTTCTTGAATTATAGATCTTATAATTCCTGGGACATGATGCAGAAATCTGGAAAATGATGGTTGTCCCTGATGTTACTGGTGATCTAGTGGAAGGTCTAGTGGGCTGGAAGAAATCTTCTCATCTGAATTCTGCCATGATGATGTGCCTTTTTGGCAAGTTGCTTAACGTCCCTGATTTGTAGTTTCTTCATTTCTCCAATGAAAGATGGATTGAAGGGAGGTGATCTCAGGTCCATTAGATTATGGAAAGTCTAACTACTATAACAACATAGCTACTGACCCCAAAATGCAGTGGCTCAAACAAGATATGTTTATATCTTTCTCACGTAGTATTTCAAGTTTCAGATCAGTATGCAGTTTTGCTTCAAGCTATCATTTAGGGATCAGGGTTCCTTCCATCTTGTTTCTTCAACTGTGTTCTAGTGACATTGTCTTCCTGTGCATGACAGGATTGCTGCCAAACCTAATTGTGGGTTGGAAGAGAGAGTGGAGGAAGCTGGTTCCAGCTTGGAAGTAGCCAATCACTGCTGCTCAAACTCCATTGGAGAGACCATGGTCATACCTAATTATACTTGAGGGTAGGACATATACTGAAGGTCAGGCTACAGTTTTATTAATACAGAAAAAGGGAAGAATAGATATTGGAGGATACTTAGCTGTCACTTCCACATCCTGGCAATTCCTGCTTTCTCTGATTATAATATTGACCAAGTGGTTCTTTTCAGACCACTTAGTTGCCCTCTGCCTTGGCTTGATTTTGAAATTACTGGCTACCTTAAAAGTATTTCCAAGGGGGGCAGATGTGGCTCAAATGGTTGGGCGTCCATCTGCCATATGGAGGGACCTGGGTTCGATCCCCGGGTCCTCCCGGTAAAATAAAAAAATATATGTATATAGAAGGCACATGGGCTGCCAGCCTGTGTGTGCCGGTGAGTCGCCAGGCCCCAGGAGCCATGCAGCAAGATGATGATGTAACAGGGGAGAGACAAGACAAGATGCTCCGAAAGCTTCAAAAACCAGGAACTGAGGTGGCGCAGGTGGCAGGTCACCTCTCTCCTACATCCGAGGTCTCTAGGATCGAATCCTGGTGAAGACTGGAGGAGAAGGATGAGAAGAGAGGGCAGGAAATGGACACAGAGAATTGCCCAGCGAATGGACACAAAACAGCAAATGGGGAAGGGAGGGTTTAAAATGGATAAAGTAAATAAATAAATCTTAAAAAAAAAAAAAAGTATTTCCTATTCTCAGCGTAATTTAAAGATGCCTTAGTGGTCTTTTTAAGAATACAATGATTGAAAATTACTATTTTCTTGCATTTGCACTTTAGTGTTAAAGACTTTCCATTGAGATTTCCCCATGATCTTTCCATTTTTATAAATCATATACTTAGGAATTTTTTTGTCCTGTTACTTTGGGAGTACAGGTGGAAGTTGGATTTTGAAGCTTTTGAAGCAAGAGCCGAGGCTAAGCTTGAGTTTCTAGGAGGGATTTAATACAGGGTGATGAAACAGAACCCAGCTACCATATCCTAGAGAGGGTGTGTAGAAATACTTAGGGTCTGGGATATAGTAGTTGAGAAGCCTAAGCTGACAGTACAAGGAAAATATAAATATTGGGTAGCAGAGAAATAGGGATGGTTGAAATTATAGGGAGACTTTATTTTATTTTATTTTATTTATTATTTATTTATTTATTTATTTATTTATTTTATTTTATTTATTTATATTTTAAGGGCAAGGCAAAGCAGCTAAGAGAGTCTGGAATATATCCCTGAGCCATAGTCATGATAAACGTATAAGATCATTCAAATTATTGGTGGTGTTGATCAGCTTTGTCATACAAAAAAAAAGATAATAAAAAAGAAAAATATTGTCAAATTATGTGTTTAAAATCCCCAGGCTGATGTTGTCATAACTTTATTTGTGAACGGAGGAAACTAAGTAAATGCTATAACTGATAATTGGAATAATTGATATTGATCAGTGTATTAGTCAGCCAAAGGGGTGCTGATGCAAAATATCAGAAATTGGTTGGATTTTATAAAGGGTATTTATTTGGGGTAGAAGCTTACAATTACCGGGCCGTAAAGCATAAGTTTCTTCCCTCACCAAAGTCTGTTGCTATGTGTTGGAGCAAGGCAGCTGCAGACGTTTGCCAGGGTTCAGACTTCTTGGGTTCCTCTCTTCCTGGGGCTCTGTTTCTCTCTGGGCTTAGCTCCTCTGGTTCCTCCACAAGGTCAGCTGTAGACTATGAGGTTCTCTAGGCTTTGCTTCTCTCTACAAGGCCAGCTATGAACTCTCAGGCAAATGGCTCATCTCTATAACGGGACTTTCTCTCCTTCCTCACTAGAACTCCAACATCAAAACTGCTCCAACACTGTCCTTTGCTTTGTCTTTTATCTTCGACACCCCACCCACCAAGAGGTGGGGCTCAACGCCCTATTGACGTGGCCCAGTCAACACCCTAATCATAACTTAATCATGCCCAGATTAACAGACCAGTTTACAAGCATAATCCAATATCTATTTTTAGAATTCATAATTACATCAAACTGCCAAACTGCTACAATCAGTATGGTGCTGACATTGATCATGTAAACTGACTTCAAGAATGTATTTTCTATAGCCCTGACTTCCACCAGATTGCTGCCCTTTAGCATTACCTATATAGAAATTCTGAAATTAGGCATGCTCAAATATATCTTTCTCTGTGACCATTACCTTCCTACCTGCTATCCTCCACTACCCCACAGAATCTCTCTCCTGGGTTTCCATAACACTTGTGAATATGATTAGATAGATATTTCTTTTGTTTTTCAGATTGCTGCTCTTCATTTGAGGTTTGGCATTAGGTACTTCTGTGTGATATATATTTGTATATTTTGATACCCAAAGAAACTATTGAGAGAGAAAGTTGAAAACCCAAAGAGCTCTATATATCTGCCAGTCCTTTATTATTTCTGGGGTACTATTGATAGACTTTTTTTCTTTATTCTTATGGTGCTGAAATGCTTTGGCAGATAAGATGATAATTACTTATTTTAAACAAATGCTTTAGTTTACTTCAAACTTAAAGTATTTATTTTCAGTATCTATAAAAGTCCTCATTAAAAATTCTCTCTTTGATTTAGATTTATGCAAACAAACCAGGCACCATGACAAGCTGGAAATCTTTTAATATCAAACACTCTTTTTTCTAACATACGGTTTTTGGAGCATATTGTGACTGGTTTCCTTTCAGTAAAGAATGCTATGGTAAGAAGTAATATATAAATTGTTTTCTTTAATGTGTAAAATGCCCAAAGGAAGTTGAGATTAAAAATAAAAGTAGGATACATGCTACACTGCCCATACTAAAGAAAGCATGTATACTCCTTCTTGAAATTCCCTAAGACAACGTGATGTTTTTATACCTCAAAAGGCCAAATGGTTGTGATTAGCTTTGAAATATAAATCTCTAGCAGACGAAAGACACTTGAAATTTGTAGCCCAAGGGTGGCAAATCAAGGGTGATATCAAATCATATTGCAGCTTGGGTAGTGGTTTTGAGAGTGCTTAATGGTCATTTGATAGAAAAGATAAAGTTACTATAGATTTAGAACCTATTCATTCTCTAAAGTGTCACACCAAAATAAGGGCTGTCTTTTATAAGCTTTGGTATTTGTCATTTATATTTAGGTAATTTTGTTAAAAATAGCACTCTTTTACCCCAGTGGCCACCTCTTAGAGGCAGGGTCATCTTTCTGGATGAGAATACTAGTTTGGCTTCTTCACTGTCTAATCAGCTACTCATCTGGTCCCCAAAGCAATATTGAAATTCCAGCCTTCTGGCCCTGAATCAGAGAGTATAACCCCACATTTTCTACTATTGACATTTGGATAAAACTGTTCTGTGACAGACCAATAGCCATCTACTTCTTTGGGTACTGTAAAGTCTACCTTTCTATTGAGTTAGATTAGCTCATTAGAAAACTCTGTATTTGGACCCCAATAGCTGAGGCTCTTTTGCTGAATTACATGTTATGTTATACCCATAGTGTTATATAGGATTTATTTAAAAAAGAAGTAATTTAACATTTCCTTTTATTTATATAATTAAGAATATTGCTTCTTTTATCATCTTTATACATGTATTCCATATATAAAGCCCAATGTGAGAAATCTCCTTCAGAGTCTGGGGCAGGAAAAAGTTTGTTTTCTTTGATAAAGGGCACTTTTCCCATCTTTTAGATTGTAAGAGAGATGCAATTTATATTATTTATTTACCCAAGCTCTTTGGAAGTACAGGGCCAAATTTGAATGTCAGTTATAGTAATTATGTCAACACAAATTTAAAAATTAATTAAATAATAGTCATCATGTAAGCCAGGAGTCAGCAGACTATGGCCTGCCTGCTACTTAGTTTTGTAAATAAAGTTTTATTGAAACACAGCCATAGTCATTTGTTTATGTATTGTCTATGGCTGCTTCCATGCTACAAGGATAGACTTAAGCAGTTGCTATCTGGCTAACAGAAAAAGTTTTCCAATCCTGATGTAAATAATCACGTGATAGTGTGGGTCAGACCAAATGCAATAGTAATGTAGGTATATAAAGCAAGGTGATTACTTTAAGGTGTGGCTAGTTGGGATATGCTTAACAGAGTAGATATGCTATGAAAGGAATTTCATCTTTAAATAGTGGCAGCTTATAGAGAAGGGATTTTATTTGGGAGAGAATAGTATAAATAAAACCCCTTAGGAATGAGCAGAATTTGAGCATGTGGGATCATGTTGAAGACCGTTTTTGCTACATCAGAATTGGACAGTGTTGAAAATGAAGCTGAATGAGTGAATCCATTGTAGAGGGCTTAAAAACTAGGCATCAGATTTTGCATTTAATCTGAAAGGCAATTGAAAACCCACTATGAAGTCTTCACAGGGAAATGATGTGATGGAACTAGCATTTTAGAACAATTAATCTGACAGCAGTATATGGGATGATCTCAGCGTGGAGAACTCCAAGACTTAGCAGTTACTGAAGTAAGCCTGGCACAAGGAATTAAGAAGATGAGTATAGAAATGGATAGGAAAGGTAGACTCTGAGAGCAGAAAAGAATGAAGCAGATTTTGTGATTGGGATTTCGAGAATGGTGGTAAAGGAAGTTGTGAGAGGAGAACTGGGAAATGATGAACTGAAATGAGGAAGGTGGAAATGGGGGGAAATCTGTATTTTGTTTTTACATCCCAAGTTTCTGGTGTTTTAGAGCCTTATATGAAGAAAGAGTAGGGGAAAACATTTGGAGATCTGGAACTAGAGGAAAGCTCTGGGAGAGTTTTTATGAAGAGAGAAAAGTTATGAGGCAGAAGGGCTTAGGTGCTTTCAGGAAGGAAGATGGAGTGCTAGAAACAGAGTGGACAGAGGAATAGGAGGAGCTGGCAGAGCAGTGTTCCTAATGTGTGTCCTGGGAAGATTAGTTATATAGACTAACACGCATTTCTAGAAATAAAGGGTCCATGGTAAGATAAGCTTGCTAAACTCTGTATTATTAAAATTAAACAGACTTCCTGCTTTAGAACCTCTCAGATTCTTTAATGT
Source organism: Cabassous unicinctus (assembly GCA_029593785.1). NCBI lineage: Eukaryota > Metazoa > Chordata > Mammalia > Cingulata > Chlamyphoridae > Cabassous > Cabassous unicinctus. Next base: position 35,584 of record JAQZBX010001973.1, on the reverse strand, counting down.
AGTAATAGGCACCATTATGTATATCTCCAACTAAGATCTCTTTCCAATTTTAGTTCATGTATCCAACTGTCTGCCTCACATCTTGAGGTTACTTGGATATCTATTAAACATCTAAAACTTAGCTGTCCAAAATGGAATTCCTGGTCTTTCCCTCCAAACCTGTTTACATATCTCAGTTGATGGAGCCTCCATCTTTTCCTCTTAGTAATAAAATGCCATGATAAGGAATAATATAAAAAAGTATTTTGTTTAATGTGTAAAATGCCCAAAGTTAGCTGAGATTAAAAATAAAATTACTCAAGTCAAATACTATGGCATTGTTCTTGACCTCTTTCTTTCTCCCATACTCTCATCCAATCTGTTAGCAATCATGTTGGCTCTACCTTCAAATACATCTGGAATCTTAACACTTGTCAGCTCAAGCGATTCTATTAAAATTGTATTGCTTCTTTCTGCAGCAGCTTCCTGTTTCATTCAGGATAAGCGTATCAGTCCTTTCAGTGGCCTATAAGGCCTTTTATGATCTGGCTCCTCCTTGCCTCTCTGACCTCATTTACCATTTATTTCCCTCGGCTTCAGACTGGTCTCTTTGCTCTTCCTAGAACAGGTCTAAAGCTTTTGCATTTTGGACTTTTGCACTCACTGTTTCTTCTGAGTGTCACTTTCTCCCCAGATATCTGTGTGGCTAACTAACTCCCCTTCCTACTTCAAGTCTTTGTTCAAATACCTCCTTCTTGAAGAGGCCTATTCTTACCACCCTATTTAAAATAGAAAGTATACCCTTCCCGCATCTCAGATCCCCTTTACTCTGCTTTACTTTCTTTTTTTCATAGTATTTACTACCTCCTAACATATTGTATTTTTACTTATTACCATCATTATTATTTTTGTTTATAGTCTGCCTCTTTCTACTAGACTGTAAGTTCCATGAGGGCAGGGATTTTTGTCTATTTTATTCAGTGATGCAACCCAGTCACCTCGACCGGTTTCTGGCACACAGTAAGCTCCTATTAAGCATTTGTTAGCTTAAATGAATGATCTCCAAGATGAGAATATGACAATATCTTTTTTTTTTTAAAATGGAGAACTCTTTATCTTGGGTTTCCCAGGGGCAGACTTTGGGAAGTTCTTTTGTGGTGTATTATGGTATTCAAAGGAGAAGAAAATTCTAAGAAAGCTGTGATTGACACCAGTAGGAAATTGAAGAAATTTTGACTTGCTTAAGCGGATAAGTAGATTTAGACATGGGAAATGCTTTGCAGTCTTTGAGCAAGTTTTTTCAGTGTGGTGGAATGTCAAATTCAAGGGAGTCAAGTTGGACATAGATGTCAAAGAAGAAAGCCAGGACAAGTTACCTATTCAGGAAGTTTAGCTTTGAAAGAAAGGTAGGAAATGGAAAGAGATGCAAGTTCAAGGCAATGGGCATCCTTTTTTGAGATAGGAGTGCTTGGTTTTGCTGCCTCTTTTGGCTCTTTAACCTTCAATTTTTGTTATGTAAGACAAATAAACTTCTATTACTTAAGCCCAATAGCTGGATCTTCTGTAGTTTGCTGATGAATATATTTCTTACTGATTTGGCTCCTAACCCTACCCCCCTGTTTTAACAGCTTTATTGAGATTAATTCACATACCATACAATTTACCCATTTGAAATCAATTCAGTGGTTTTTAGTATATTCACAGATAATGTGCAATACCACAATCAATTATACAACGTTCTCATCACCCCCAAAAGAAGCCCCATACCCTTTTATCTATCATACTCGAGTCTCTACTTTGTTTTTTGTTTGTTTTTTTCTTTTAACAATTTTTTTCACATATCATACAATCTGTCCAAAGTGTATACTCGTTGGCTCTCAGAATCACAGAGCTGTGCACTCATCATCACAGTCAATTTTACAATATTTTCCCTATTCCAGAAAGAAAAATCCCGTACCTCCTTTTACCCCCTTAGCATTGATATAATACCTTTGTTGCAATTGATGAAAAAATATTACAGTATTACTGTTAACTGTGGTCCATAGTTTACATTAGTTGTATTTTTCCTATATTGTCTGTTATTTTTATAAGGTAACCTAGGTCATATACTTTATTTTTAGTCAGGTTAATTGGATAAATTAGGATCCCTAGCAAGTCTTCTTATTCTGTGCCTCCATTTCACTATCTGTCCTCCTCCATCCTTTTTGCATGCTTTTTTTTTTCTTTTGAGAGCCCGGTAGGAATGAAAGATGTGATATAGATGTTAAAAGTTGGTGGTAATTGCTTGCTTGTTCCTCCTTTAGGAGACAAGCAGTCTGTTTTAATGTGTGAGTTTCTAGGTCATTTCTTTACTTCCTGAAAATAGCTCATCTAGGCTTCACACTTGTCACTAGAAGTTGGATTAGTGCTTAAATGAAGGCTTGTACGGAAATGAGGCATAGTTTAAAGATTTCATGACAGTTTGACTCTTTCTCTCTTACAAGTTTTGATGTATAAAAGAATTGATTTCTACATCAAACTTATGGAGGAAGTTTTGAATCATGTTATTTAGGTTTGAACTTTGGATATTTTTTTGGTTTTTCTATTGTGAATTCATCTGTTTCAGGATTAGTGCTAATGGGAAAACCGAAGAGCTGTTGGGTATTTTTAGGTCATTTATCAGTCATGGCATTTGAGTGCTGAAGTAGTTAACAATGAAGGGTGTTCCAAAGATTACTTTGCAGAGCCCTATGTTTTATTTCCATTGTTGTCTTTGGAGTGAATTACTTTAATTTTATTTGAGGAAGACATGAGTTTGGTTTGAACTTCTTTTTGGACTAATAAGTATTCTTTTGCTTTGGTTACAGAATCTGCATACATACATGTAAGAAAAGTGAAAATGTCAGATGATATCAGGAAAAGGTTTGAATTTCCAAATTCTCTTATCCAATCACAGGTAATTTTATTTATTTATTTTTGCTACATGGTAACAGAGGGACCTTTTTCGTGGATTAATAATTGAACTTTAATTTTTAACACTAAATATCTTATTCTTCTACACACAGAGATTTATATTATCTTATTAAACAACTTTTGTATGAGTTATTTTGAAAGTATATGTTTGACACAGGAATGTAAACATTTGAAATTGTTCAATCTCAATGAATGTCTTTTTTTATCATTTTTTTTCGCTAGTGATAATAAAACCTTGATTAACTAGGAGGCTCCTGAATATGTTTTTTTTTTGTTGTTGTTGTTAATTGATTTTTGGGAACAAAGGTAAATGTTATACATCCATAAAGTATGAAGGATCAACATTTTAAAAGGTATATTCTACCCCTGTACAACTATTGAGAGTAATAGATTTTTAGAATAATAACATCCAATCAGTAAAATATTCTGGATTAAAAAACTTGATCTGTATATTCTACTTCCTAAGGTAGGAGTGTGATATTTTATTTGAGTGAGTATTTCAGTAATTTAGGGTTGAAACAAAGATGGTGTTGCAGTTAGCCTTTAGCTAATCAGAAGCATTCTGCTTAATCAAGGTTCCATAAATAGCTTATTTTCTTTTCTTCTGAGAGTAAACGTAAGGGATCAGAAGAAGCCTGCCAGAAGATTAAAGATGTACGGCGCCTTGGACACTTTGGAGAGTTAACTTCGGAAATGCCTGCTGTGGGAATTGACTTAGCTGGGTAGTGGGGAACCCTTCCATGAGGAGTAGAACACTCCTTATGCAAGATTCCCTTCTACCTGACTGGGTTAGAGTCATATCCTACTCTGTGCAGCACAGTCTTTACCATGAAGAAGAAGATGAAGAAGGCTTGGAGGATATTGACCACAATTTTTATTTTTCTGTACATGGAGCCCATTCATTAGTATAGATAATCAAGAAATTCCTATATGTGTTACTGTTAAATTAAGGGAATATATATATATTTTGGTTAGTGTAGGATGTCTATTTAAATTATTCTGTGGTGAAAACTTGATTTATCATTGGATTTTGTATTTTAAAATCAATTTAGGCTGTATTCTGGTTTGTTAAAAGGATACATTGAAAAGTAAATTAAGGAAATTGAACCTGGTGGGGGTTGAGAGGATGTATATCATCAAGCGTATTTTCTTTAATACTTTTCCTAAATATGGTCTGTAGTGGGTTTTTCCCTTCTGTTGTGTTCTGTTGATTTTATTAGGTTCTTGTGATTGTGCCCTGTTCTTTTTAAATACTTCTTATTGTTCTTTTGTAACCACTGTTCAGTGTTAGCACCATATTTCATTGATTCACATGCAGTTTTTCACATTGTAACATCTTTGAAATTGGGTTGCATCTTATAATTAAAGGCAACAGTTGTGATATAGTTGGTATTGTCTGCACATGTGTGAATATGGCCATCATTTTCTAAGTGAGTCTAAAAGAGCTCTTTCAATTATATAAAATAATTCTAAATTATAAGAAACATTTATCACAGATTAATTGGTAGCATTTTTTTTCTATCTTAGTGGTACATAAAATAACAGTACATCTTACAATTGATGGCCAGTTACATTCAGTGAAATACGGTATATTTTGTAAACAGTTACCATAAGTATTCACTGGACTTCAAAGCTTGTAACTAGCCCTTTTACCAAAAGGTAAGCAACAGTAAATTAAACTAAACTTAATATTCATGTAAATAAGTGACTTGTATTGCAAGTCTGAGACTAAGTATTAAAGTCTTAATTCCAACATGTGAAATACAAAAACAAATGTGGAAAATGTGGGTGCTGTGTTTTTATTTGAGCTTTTCTGGATGCTATACAGGATTGATAGTTATTCACAATTGTATCATTCATTGGTCCTGAAGTGCAGAAGGGACAGTTCTTGCATTAGCAAAGTATTTTCCCAACCCATAAATATAATGGCTGTCATTGTTAGTATCCTACTGGCTCTAAAGACAGCAGTGCTGGGTAATGCTGAAGGACTAAGAGTAATCATATTTATGTATTTATGTAATCAACACTCCTTTAAGGGTTTAATTTTGGGCTTTTTGACTAAAGCAGGATATTGGAAACTTTTAGAGATTTATGAGAATGAAAGTTTATTAAAGAGCTAAAACCTCTGAGAAAATGATGAAGAAATTAAAATCATGGAGTTTACAGGAGTTAGAAGAATGGTTGTGGAGGGGACACATATTGGTTCAGATCTGGGCGGGCTGTAGTCATAAAGACGGGCATGGATTTTCTCTACCTTCACCGTGGACTGAGGAAGCTTGCGGATTTCATTTAGATGCAAAGAGGATTTTTAAAACTGTGGGGTTTCTCATTTGTCTCGTGGTTTAGTGGATTAAACAATCTCAAATTATCTTCTAATACTAAGTGACAGCAATTTGAACTGAAAATCCGGCAATTTTCTTAACATCTATGAATTGAAGTATGCTTATTGGTAACCTGGGATAATTGTGCCTGTCTTGAGGGTTGTTAAGATGATTATAAATTATGTATATTGAGTGCCTAATTCAGTGCCTGCTGCATAGCATACACTCAATGGGAATTTTACTTATTATCAGTTGAATGCCTAGCATACTCATATCAACGAGAATTGATATTAGTTACCTTCAGAAGCACGATCTGGAGAGACCTGGGGGAATGTATTCATTAATTTTATTTATTTTTTAGGCTGTGGGTCATCTTATTGCTGCTGTCCTGAAGGAAAATGGCTTTTCAGAAAAGATCCACCAGTCCACAAACCAGGTCTGTGTTTAACCTTGTGATCTTGTGCTTTAGTTGTGTTCCAATACTTTCATAAGCAGGATCACATATGTACGTCTCTTGTTTCCCTCACAGTTCATTGCCTTTATTTATGTGTTTATTTTGGCTTGACACCTTTTTATTCCATAGCGTTCTTTTAAATTTTAAAATTTGCTGTAACAGAGTCCAGGGATAAGATATGGAGGAGGTACAAGGAGGTATTTTATGACTATTAATGAAAAATAACATGGGTGATGAGGGAAGGTAAGATTTAGAAGAGGTTGATAGTGTTGCCTCTGAGGGAATATTTTTGGTTAATAGGAAAATGAACACAATGGTCTGTTTGGATGTAGATTTCTCATTCTTCAGGTCAGCCCCAGTTAAGAGTTCTAAGTTGAAAGGGTCCTGTGTCTACAGTGGGAGCTAGAGGAGAAATTCCATACCCATGTATACGGCAGGTTAGTACTAAGAGTTGGAGCAATGCCATCTTAGTGCAATACACCACTTGGGTTTTGATTGACAAGTGGTGTGTATTTTGACATGCTGGTTGGAAAACTGCTTAAGAGAGCTGCGCTACATACATTCTAGAGAGAACAGAGGTGACAGACATAATATATATTTTTTCACAACACAAATAAATTGATTTCCTTTCACTCACATTACTTTTGATTAGCTGCTCCAAGTTACGTTTCTTTACAGTTGCTGCTGACACATTCAAGTAAGTGTAGGGACATACTTCACTAATTGGCAGTTATCTGGTGTTTGTAGGTAGTCATATAAATTAGATTTTCTCTGAGAACCCTGATCTTAATCCTGCCTGTAATCACATTATGTACTCTGAAAAGACCAAATGGTTATACTTAAACTGCCAGGATTTATTGAACATCAAATCCCTGTAACTAAATGTTTCCTCTTCTGTTAATAAATGAATGCTTACTTCCATGAGGACACAGCATTACTTGAGGCAACACTTTGTTTATTCATTTATTTTGTTTTTCTGGCTTAGTGATGGAGTAAAGACATTTAGAGGCTTTTGAAATAGTTCTTAAAGGTGAATACATTTCCTTCTGAATAAAAGGGGAAATGGAATATAAATCTTTTCTTCCTGCTGTGACTCTATACTGTATTGTTCTTTTAATAGTGGGATCCAAAGATTGAAAAGGCTTTCTGAGGCAACTACAGTGAGAAAGTGGACAAAATATGATGTTGATTTTCATTCTTTCAGTTGTTCCTTGGGAACTGGGGAATCTTTTTTATTTTTTTCTGGGGATCTAACTTTTTTCTGAAATTATTTATTTCTATAATAAATTATGTCAGAAGGAAGGAAAAATAGCTTTATTTTTTGCATTTAATTTACCTGGATTTTTAAAAAATTTATTTTGAAAGACGCTTTAGAGCATTATATTTTTTAAAATAAAAATGTAAAGTTTTATTTTTCTGGATCATAGACTCTTGGGAATTGATGAAAGCCAGAACCCTTGTTTTTAGGGTTTTTCAAATTAAGTGATGTACATTTACCTATGTGCCCTCCTGTTGGTTTTCTGTCAAAGAAGACTGATTTACAGTGTGAGGGGGGAAAAAGTCACTGTGTCTTTCTTGGGCAAAAGAGTTTTTCAGTGCTTTTATTGGTAGCTGTGGCACCAGCAGCTTGCTGGTGGCCTATACTACTTTTTCTCTCCCCTCTGGACCCATATTAGGCTTCAGTAAATGGGGGCAGGGTCATGAGGGGAAGGTGTATATAGATGGTAGAAGATGTTGGTAGGAGAGCAGGAAGATTTTCTGAAAATGTTGCCATTTAGGGCTTGAAGCACAGATGTGATTTGGAGCTCAACTTAGACTAACTGATATACTGATAAAATTTGTATCTGGTTAAATTTCTTGGTTAGAGGACCCTGCTACAGCCAAGTCTTACTTTTCATCCCTTTAGTTTGTTATGTTCTGGTACTCAGTTCAAAACACCGCCTGCAGTGAGATACCAGGTCAGAGAGAGTTGCTGCATCAGAATACATCCATTGCCTCTCTTTGAAAACCGACTTTAGTTTACTCTATGAACAAAGGACAGCATCATCATCTTTGTATAGGAAAGCTAGTGTATTGTGCATGAATTTCACTTTGATGGATGGTTGGAAGATGTGTGTGTTTGTTGTTCATTGGAAGTGTCTTTCAACCACTTTTTGGATTTCAGACTCCTGCTTTGAACTTGCTGTGGGAGAAGTGTTGCAGTGACAATGTAGTGGTTCGAACAGCCTGCTGTGAGGGGCTGGTGGCACTTGTTGCCCAGGATCACGCAGAATTCAGCTATGTTCTCAATGGGATCCTCAACCTCATTCCTTCAACCAGGTACTCTTTTCTTTTATGGTTGATCAATTAACGATTTGTAATGTTTTTAGAAAAAATCTACTGATTTACTATTAAGGGTCAACATCCACCTTATTTGCCCATTGCTTTCTTTTCACTTAAAATGTCATGTGTTCACTAATTGTAACAAATGTACTAGAGACTAATGTGTAAGGTGTTAATAATAGGGTAGTATTTGGGAACCCTGCATTTTATGCACGATTTCTCTATAAACTCACAATTTCTCTAATAAAAAAGTCATGCAATTGATATTAAACTGTGGTAAAATCATGATAATTTAAATGCTATGGTTTTGGAATTTTTGGTCATTTGCTGTATTTAAATGTCGGGGCTACTTTGGTTATGAAGAAAATAGCTAAGTAGTTTCTAATTCACAGCTGCATTGCAAATGCTTGACTTATTTTAAGAAAGAAGGTTACCTGTAAGCATTACTACTTCTACAGTGGAAGAGTTCATAAACTATATTGGCAATACTTGGTCAGTCCTCAGCATTAGTAGGTATATTAGAAAAAAATAGCCCTAATCTCTTTAAAAGTATTTTGTGATTTAGACATGGCTTCCCCCTTTTATTCCAAGTTAATACTGTTTTGTTCTTTGTTTGGTAGGATCATATATAACCTATTCTCAAACTGGTAATTGAATCACAAGGGATAAAAGAACCCTTCTCCATTCCAAGATGGCCAATAGGATCATATTTGAACCATCCCATGGAAGTTAGCATCTGTTTTAAAATACTTCCTGAAAAGGAGATGCTATTCTTTGTTTAAGAATATATTATTGATTGATAAGCCGTCATTTTTGGCTACTTTAAATCCCTTCCCCTGCTCAGTGGAGTTACTTGCTCTTCTCAGTGTTTTTCACTCAACATTATTGAGGATCATCAGAGCTGAATACTTAATCTTTTTTTTTTCTGCCTTCAGTGGAGGTGGAATACAGTTGTAACTACTATCTACATAAGAGGGCTTCCTGTGCTGGAAGTCTATTAGGCTAAATAACCTCTGGCTCTTTAACCTTTTGTCATAAATTTTATTCTCTTCCCTCACATCTCTTTGTATCTTTCTGGGACTTCTTTGGTTTTTCTTTATATTCTGCTATCTATAATTATAAAGTCCAAACTCTTTAGTATGGTATATAAACCCTTTCCCAAACTAGCTCCAGCCTACTGTTCAAGCTGTGTTTCCTGCCGTGAATTCTCTTCTATAGCTATACACAACTGTTCACTATTCCTGATTCTTTGCATGTGCTCTGCCTCTACATGGGATTTTCCTTCCTCTTTTCTTTCTGGCATTGTTCCTGTCATCCTTCAAGGCTCAGCTCCAATGTCACCTTCCCTGCCCAGACACCTCCCTCTTCTCAGCTGGGCTACTTGCTCTTCACAGTATATTTTTCATTTACCTGTATATGAATATACCTGTACTGACTAGTATACTATAAGTAATAACATACTATTCAATATGTAGTAGGTGATCAAATATTTCTGAATAAGTAAGGATTTGATCATGGCTAAAAATGCCTTATGTTTCTCTTTGTCTCTTTCTTTCTACACATATACACACATACACACACAATTATAGAAGGATTGTATTGTATGCCCATTAAAAGATTAGTTTTGGAAGGCTTTTTAAAAGTTAAGATTTTTATATGTTTCTTTTTCTCACTTATTGGTTGTCCTTTAGCAAGCTACCTAGATTCTCTTTGCCTTGTCCCTTTTTATTTGTCAAATGCAGATGATGGTGTTTGTGCTTTTCCTAAATAGTTTTCAAATGCCTGAAAATCCACAAACATAGAATCTACTTGCATTATGTAATTGAATGATTTATGTTTAAAAGTTAAAGGATCACTTGCTAAGGGGGCGAGGGTAATGTATTCTGTCTATTGAAGGGGTGATTAGAGTTGGTTAGGTTATGCCCTTAATTCCAGAAGATCATCATAGAAAATTATGCTGGTGTGGGATATCATGTATATATCAATACAAATCTATCAGCACTGTTATAAGGTACAAAGTATAAACTTTTCTGATCATGAATCAGCATGTCTCCTGTACATATTAAATTTGTTAGTGACCTTATGTTATATTTTTAATTAAAATTTTTTTGAATAGGTAGTACATTTGCATGGTACAAAAATCAAAAGGTTACACGGAGCAAAGTCTGTGTTCTATCCCTTTATCTCGATTTTTCTCTTCAGAGGCAAAAGTGTTACCAGGTCTTATTATCCTTTTAAATATATTCTATGCACATATAACCAAACATTTTTATGTATGTATTTTCCCTTAAAAAAAAAAAAAAACACTAATAGTAGCCTGCTCTACATAGTATCGTTTATTTTGCACTTTTCAGTTAAAAAATATATCTTGGAGATCATTCCATAAAATCCATAAAGAGCATTATAGTTTTTCAGCAGTATAATTCCATTGTATGATATGCCATAATTTACCAGTTCCCTATTGTTTCCAGTCTTTGGCAATTACAGACAGTGCTTCAATGAATAATCTTATACATATGAGTGACCACTAGGATTCAAGATTCTTTGGAAATATGGCCAAGATATGGAAGATTGCCTTTAATTTGACAATAAGAAAATTATAGAAACTTTAATAATTGATGGATCCAGGAAAAAGTTTTGAGTTAGTTTGCTCACAAAATGAATTAAATATGTGCTAAGTTTTCTTTATTGTTACCAGTAGAGGTAATAATTATGTGTCAGAATCAGAATGTTCTTGATTTGCTTTATTTCAAGTAGCAAAATTTTGTGGTTTGTTTGATTACAGTGACTATACTTTGCCCTGTTTATGTTTTAAAAAAGCAAAATGAGAATCAAATTTAAGAAACAAGTTAATTAAAAACAGGAGACATAAACAGCCTGTTCTTCCAAATGCTCTCAGGGAACCTTCTGAGACAGAAAACAATCTCTATCTTTAGAATCTAAAAACAGGAATGACTTTATTTCTGTATGCTTCTTCACTGAGTCACTATGGGTCTTCCAATTTCCAGTGCTTAAGGTTCTGCCTGTTTCTGGATTTCTGTTCTTAAAATACAAGTGTATTGGAATCTAGAGGCACCTTGGGAACAGTCACATAAGACTGTTCATCTTTGATATAGAGAAATAATTCTAGAACTTTATTCATCTTGCCTATCTACTAGCCTGGCATCCTTCAGAGAGGGAGAGGGTAGGGGCCAGAGAGAGAAGGAGGGAGAGAGAGGGAGAAGGAGAGTGGGGGAGAGGAAGAGAGGGAGGAAGAAAGAAGCCTTCTATAGAAACTTTAGAGAATGCCGTTTTCAGGAGCTCTCTTAGCATTGCAGCAGATTTTAAAAGCTGTAAGGAAAGATGGAAGGAAAAGTAGGTGAGACCATTCCTCCCAGCCATGCATTCTGTTCCTTGGACCTTTGCAGGTCTGTTCTGTAAAATTCCCTTGGAGTGGATCTGGAATCTCCTATCTGAAACCCATTCCACAATTTGAGAAACATTGATCTAGAGCCTGCTACACTGTGTAGTCTAACTTTGAAAAAGATGTAACATTTGCAGTGCTCTGGTTGTTTAAATTTCAGGGAGTGGCTGGGAAAGTGTCTGGCACTGCTTGAGAGATTCTTCTCTTCAAAGGAATAGTTTGATGTCCAAGAGTGTTCTCTGTTCAAAGCTAAGGCAACATGAAACAATTGCAAACTAGTTTTATGGCTTCTGTAAACAAAGAAATGGATTTAAGAGCTCTAAAATGTTCTTTTAATCAGTAAGAAAATTTGAAAGAAAAATTATTCCCTAGGGAGGGTGAAGGGGGAAAAAAGGGGAGCACAAAGGAAGCACAGTAAGGAAATAATTTTGACCAGTTGAATGTGAATTTTGAAGAAATTAATCTAAATTGAAATTAAAGCGAATGATACATAGTAGTGTGTACTTTTCTTGTCCTTAAAGGAATTGCTTGTTTTGAGTTTAGGTTGTTTTTGTTTTTGTTTTCATTGAAATTATCTTAAGATTCCCAAAGCACAAGGAATTTCCCTTTTTTCCCCCGTAACTGCACTAGCTTCTAGAAAGCTTATGCAGCCATTGTTACAGTTGCTTAGTAACGGGACTGCGAATAAAAACCTTACTCTCTTGTGGAACCAGGTATTCAGTTTTTGATGTTGAGGTGTCATGACAGCCTGTAATTTCAGAATTTCAGCTCAACTGCTCCACTGCTCCTGCCCCCCTCCCCCTGCAAACTTCTTTTAAAAATGAGCTTCGTAGGAGGGATATTCACTATATAAACTAGGCTAGCACTTGATTTCTATGCTTTTTGTGCTTCTAAACAGATGATGCATGCTGCATTTGTGGGAAATTAAAGTGTATTCTCTGAAATTCCTAAAATCTACAAGAGGTCTACTCTTTATGAGATTTTGCAGAGAATATTAAAAATTTCCATAGTGGGTCCTGACTAGAGCTTTTGGATTTAGTGAGTCTTTGATACTGGATTGATGAAGGCCCACTGGCTTAAAATGATTCTGAGACTTATTTGGAGTTAAGATATGGAATAATTTAGTGAGAAAATTCTTGTCCCTAAAGCTTGTCTCCTTTTTTTTTTTTGATCACCCTGTTCCTAGGAAGACTTAATTACTTTATCTTGTAGGAAATGGCTAGCTAGCAACCTGGGCGATACTGTATTCATGTCTTGTATTATTGAAGCTTTTCTATACTGTTTAGTTTCTTTCTCTTATTTTATTTGGCAGGAGAAAAAAACCAAAGAAGGACATCTTTATGAATTTTCCTTCAAGGATTAAGGAAACAGTCTTGGTGGGCTAAAGGCAGTTTAGTTAGCACACTTTTATTTGCAGCTGGAGTGTCAGAATTCTACTTCATGAATATGGGCTGGTTTCAGGATTTATAGGGATGCCACTGCTTAGTTAACACTTACCTGAGTGTGACAGAATTACTTGACTGTGCCTATTTCCCTATCTTGTCTTTGAACTATTCCTTTTATGTCTTTTTGCTAGTTTCCAGATGCTCTCCTTTCAATTCTTTTTTTTCCAATTCTTTTTCTTTCTCTAAAATCCCACAATCTCTCAGCCTGCAGCTCATAACCAGAAAAGTGATTCAGCCACTTTTCCTGTCTAGGACAGTCTGCCCTATTTCTTTTTAACGTAAGGCTTTGTTTGTCACAAAAATCTTCCATTGTAAGAGTCATGTGTTTATGCCAAGATGTTTCTAGATGATTTAAGAAAAGTGACTACTGAGCACATGTTACTTTTATAATGGAAAAATGTTTCAGAAGAAATTGGTCTGTTTTCTGGTATGTAGAAGATAAATGAGTGTTTAGAATATTCCCAAGCAAAATCTCAATAGTATTACAACTCTTAGATTTCTTTTTATAGGAGATTTTATTATTATTATTTATTAAGCATGCATCCCCAGAATGGAATTTTATTTCCTCCCTCTCTTCCTGTCTCTCTGTCTTTGTCTCAGTCTCTTCTCATTTTGTTTTATAATGGATTTAGGAAATAATTTGACATTAACCTAGTGTTTAATGTTCTCTTATTTGCTGATGACTTACTGTACTTTAGGTTGACCAGTCATCCTTTTCCAGGATCTGAAATTCTTTCTAGTTAAAAAGGGACTTGGCCAAATTTGTACTATTTGTTCTATAATAAGCAGAGATGCTTGTGCCATTTTCTTTAACCCAAACCCTAGTTGTTTTCATCCATGCTTGAAAGACTAGTATATGAGGATATGGAATATTTTCAAAGCATTAACCAAAAAATATGTGTAGTTTTTTTTATTTTTTATTTTTAAAAAGCCTGAGCTCACATGAACAGTGTTTAGTGTTATAATCAAATAAACTTCAGAGGAAACCTGATTCATATTAATCATATACACAATACTATACCTAGTGAAAAGCAATTTACCTGGGTCATTTTAATTAGTATGTTTAGCATAGCCTGTCCAAAATGCTTTTTCTTTTCCTTCTTATATTTTTTGGGAAACCTTCAACAACATATTTATTGACCATACCCAAGGAAGGATTTTTTCCAACTAATCTTTCCTGAAGAACTTTTGGCAGCAGAAAGTCTGGCTTAGGAGGCTGTGAGTGTCTGAGGTGTGGATAGTACCTTTGCCATACTGAGAGAGGATTTGGGGACCTAATAGGGTATCAGGAAGGCAAAAGCTGATGATTAGGTAAAGTGGGGGTTGGGGGTGGAGGAGGAAGGCACAATAAGAACTAATTTGTGTTCTCACTTTATGAGAGGGAATGCTACCACCATCATCCAGGTACCCACGACTTAAGCCTAGATATCATCTTTTATTTTTTTAAATTTTAATTTTAATATTTTAAAGATTCTTAGATAACATAAATGATACATAAAAAATGTAGGGGATTCCCATATGCCCCATTCCCTACCCCTCCCATACTTTCCCACATTAACAACATCCTTCATTAGTGTGGTACATTTGTTACGATTGATGAACACATATTGGAGCATTGCCACTAAGTATGAATTATAGTTTACATTATAGTTTAAACTCTCTCCTGCACAATTTTGTAAGGTATTACAAGATATATAATGGCCTGTATCTGTCATTGCAGTGTCATTCAGGACAATTCCAATGTCCTGAAAATGCCCCCATATTACACCTATTTTTCCCCTCTCCCTCCCCTCAGAACCTCCCCTGGCCACTGCCTCCACATCAAGGATAAAAATTCTTCTATTGCTAGAGTCACAATAAATCTATAGTAGACTAACAATAAGTCTACTCTAGTCCATCGTTAATCCCTGAGTCCTGAGGATTCTGGGATGGTGATGTCCCCTCCACCTCTAATTGTGAGGGGGCTTAGGTCCCATGGGGCAGATGGATGGGACTATCTTGCTTTCAGTTGTAGACTCTCTCTGTTCCTTGGGATGGTAGTTGCCTCCAGAGCCCTCAGGAGTCCCGCTATTTGAAGCAATATTTGTTGTGGCGGTCAATGAGATCCTGCTGAGACATGTATAAGCGTAACCTCTGGAATGATCTCCCAACTCACTTTCAAGTCTCTTAGCCATATAACTCATTTGTCTTTACTCTTTCCCCCTTTTGGTCAAGGTCTTTTTCCAGTTGCATTACTAGTTGGTGCTTGATAGTAATCCCTTGGTGCCAGGGAGGCTCATCCCTGGGAGTCATGTCCCACCCTGGGGGGAAGGTAATGCATTTATATGCTGAGTTTGGCTTAGAGAGAGGCCACATTTGAGCAACAAGGAGGCTCTCAGGAGGTAACTCTTAGGCCACCTATATACTAGGCTAAGTTTCAATTTCAAAATAAAACATTTATAAGTACAGTCATCAATATCAAGGGCCTGTCAATGGTCCATCCTCCTTTACTAGTCACTGCCCCTGTACTCAGAGGATTCTTGCTGTCCCATTGGAGAATGTGGCAGAACTCCCCAGGATGGGAATTGGATATTCTTTTGGTTATTGTGAGGATCTCCACCCACAATGGCTATGCCCCATGAACACTTGAACTCTTTCATATGCCTTATAGGTATGCCCCAGGTGAACCTCCTCTCATGCATCCCCCATCACTGACACACCGCACCAGTGATCCTCCCCTGCCACAGTTGTAACCCTTCTGTGATCCAAAACTTCTTCAAAAATGAAACCAACAAAATAACCAAATAAAATTAATAAGAAAATGAAATAATAATGATAGCTTTAAAAATAACAAATGAAATACAAAAAATTAAAAAGAATTTGAAATAATAAAAAATAATAAAAAATAAAATAAAAAAAAATAAATTTTGGCATTATATCTTTCATCACTTTAACATCTGTTGTCTTGTATGTACAGTGACATTTTCTTCCATTTATTCCCCCAGTGTCTTATTTTTTTCATTATATCTTCAAAGAAGTTTTAGGTTACAAAAAGTCATGTACAGAATATTGGGGATTCTCATATACCCAACATCCTTTCCCTTTTCCCCTTTCCCCTATTAATAACATTTTACATGTGGGTGGTACATTTGTTACAATTGATGTACAATTATTGAAGCATTGCTACTAACCATGGTCAATGATTTACATTATGGTTTACATTTTGGACCACATACTTTTATAAATTTTGACAAAATTTAAGATGGCCTATATCCATCATTGCAAGGTCATGTAGAACAATTCCATTGCCCCCAAAATGCCCCATGTTCCATCTATTCTATTCCTCCCTCCTCCTCCCCTCAGGACCCACGGCAATCACCAAGCTTTACTCCTTGAAGAACAAGATTCATAGTTACTTGCAACAACGTTGAGGGCTTAACATACTGGCCTGTCCTCCCCTATTAGGCACTGCCTATGTTCTCAAGGGACTCCTGCCCCTCTATTTGAGAACCTAGCAGGACTCTCCAGGATGGGAGTTCAACACCTTCCCGTTCGTTGTGTGGGTCTTCACCCACTGATGCAATGCACTATGATGGGATGAACCCTCACATACTCCTGTCCTGCATGCCCGCCACATCCACATCCATCACTCTAAACCAGTAACCCTCCCCTGCCGTATTTGCCAAAGAAATATTCCAGTGTTGTAGTTTCAACCACATACCCGCAAATCCCCAGAGTTCATTTGCTCTTTCCCCTCCAGTTCCATGGACTGTGCAACCCCTGCCCACCCCTCTCAAGGCCAGCACCACTGAATCCAGTAATATCACTGCACCACTGTCATGCCCATCCACTGCACAACTACACCCTTCCACCTTATCATAGATTTTGCCCATATGGGCATTGGCTCACAACCATCTACTGCCTTTCTGTCTCCTGTAAACCTGTCTTCCAGAATCTAGCTATGTGAGTCTGCTCAATTTGCTTACTTCACCTACATATCATCTTGAGGAGACCTTTGTTCTCCCATCCAATCAATCACCAAGTGCTGGTGAGTTTACTTATTACATACCTCTTAAACCGGTTCCTTCCCTGTTACTATTACTCTTATTCCTCTGGTAGTCCAGACCACTATGGTATCTTTACCTTAGCAAGAGTTTTCATTTATGTATGTATGTATGTATGTATGTATGTATATATGTATGTATGCATTTGTTGTGCTTTTTGGTTTTGTTTATTAGTAACCATTTCCTGTACAAATTCACTTTTCCTTTTCCAATTCATTCTTCATATTGCAACCAGTGTAATCCTTTAAAAATGCAAGTCTTATCATAGTATTTTCTTATACTTTTTAATGACTTCCCTTTGCTCTCACTCTCAGTATAAATTCCAAACTCCTTAATATGTTTTCAGAACCTGATCTGGCCATTGTCTACCCCTCTGACTTCATTTTTCTCATTACTCTCTCCACTTTGCATTCTACACTCTAGCATACAGAATGTCTTTCAGTTCTTTGGATCGGACTCTTCCTTCCTTCCTTTCCTTTCCTTTTTCCTTTTTCCTTTCCTTTCCCCTCCCTCCTTCTTTCGTACTGGTGATTGAACCCAGGACCTTGTATTTGGGAAGCTGGTGCTCAACCACTGAGCTACATCTGCTCCCCAATGAGAGTTGGTTTTTTAGTTTGTTCACTTGTTTTTAGGAGGTACCATGGATTGAACCCAGGACCTTGTAAATGGGAAGCAGGCGCTCAATCACTTGAGCTACATCTGCATCCCTGCCTTGTTATTTCTTGATCTTGGCTCTTAGTACATACTGTTTCTTCAACATACAATACTGTCCTCCTGCCTCCCCACCCCCCATCCCAATTTTCCCCCCACCTGGCTGAGTTGTAGCGCTCCTCAGGTCACAGCTGAAACAATATCCTTTGGAAAGCGTTCTGTGACTTTTCAAGTCCAGGTGGAGTGTTTTCTCTTCAGTGCTCACAGAACATATATACACTGCATTGCCTGCTTGTGGGCAGGACTTTGCTGTTGTTGTTCATCACAGTATCCCTGAGTTGAGTGCCTGGCATCTGATAGGTCCTTAATTATTTGTTGTATGAATGGAAGTTGTAGGACAAAATGAGGGAAAGTTGAGGGCTAGAGGGAGGGGAGAGAAGAAGCCCGATGAGCAGAAGCCCTAGGATCTTAGGCAAGTCAGGCTTCAGATCCTAAGTGGGTTTATTGGGAGTTGGGGCCCTTCTGACTACACTTGAAGTAGTTTTAGCAATTTTTTTTTTTTTTTTTTTTTTTTTTGATAAAGTAGTATCCCATAGGATCCATGAATAGGGATGTACTTTGTTATAAGTTGAATTTTGTTTCCAAAAAAGATATGCTCAAGACCTAAAATCCACGTTGCCTCAGAGTGTGACTTTATTTGGGAATAAGGTTGTTACATTGAACTTAGGCAAATTAAAATGAGATCATACTGGAGTAGAGTGAGCTCTTAATCCAGTATAGCTGATGTCCTCCTAAGAAGAGGAGAGGAAAGAAACACAGCTAGACACAGAGAGGATGGCCATATGATGATGGATTGAGTTATGTCATGAGCCAAGTAATGCTGAGGATTGCTGAACAACACCAGAAGCCAGAAGAGAGGCATGGGACAGATTTTTCCCTACAGTTTTCGGAGAGAGCATACTGACACTTACATTTCGGACTTCTTGCCTCCAGAACTATGACACAATAAATTCCTGTTGTTTAAAGTCATCTAGGTTGCAGTACTTTGTTACAGCAGCCCTAGCAGACTAAGACACACCTGGACCTCAGAAACAAATAGGATATAGATTCTATGTTTCATTCTTTTCTCTTGCTGCAGAATAACAGTCTATGCTTCCATGTTCACAGGGCACTGCCTGCTCCTGGGTTAGCATCTCTTATGTTTAAGAGATAGCAAACTGAGGTGGGAAATTCTTGGCCACAATTACAGATTTCTAAGGGTAGGACCCAGCATGTGTGAGGTGTTTGTTCACTCCTGGAACAATCAGCTCTGCCAGGGGCTATGTATTAATTTTCTAGGGATGCTGTAACAAGTGACCACAAACTTGGTATCTTAAAACAACAGAAAATTATTCTCTCACAATTCTGGAGGCCAGGAGTTCAAAATCACGGTTTTAGCAGAGTTGGTTTCTTCTGGAGGCTCTGAGGGAGAGTCTGTTCCATGCTTCTCTCTTAGCTTCTGGTGGTTGCCAGCAACCCTTGGCATTCCTTGGCTTATAGCTGCACAATTTCAATCTCTGTGTCCATCTTCACATGGTTATTTTTGTGTGTCTCTGTGTCTCAGATTCCCCTCTCATTTCTCTTTTAAGGAATTCAGTCATTGGATTTAGGGTCCACCCCTAAATTACATTGGCATAGATCTTGTTTCCAAATAAGGTTATGTTCCCAGGCACCAGGGATTAGGACTTGGACATATCTTTTGGGGGCACGTAAGTCCTCCTACTTCAGCCTGTGAATAAATGTGTGCTGAGAAGAAGTGGTAATACTCAAAACAGAAAGGAGGCGATGCTGTTCCCAAGGAGTCCTCTGCACTGGGATTGAACCTGGGGGAAAGCCAAGATCTTGGGTATAGGTATCTCTCAGCTTTAGCCACCTTAGCTGTAGCCTTGCAACATAATTGTGCATAAATATAAATGACTGATATTAGATCTGTGTTTCTCTGACAGGGATAAAGGGAGAAGTGATTAAGTGAATGGAGACTTGAGTGCCAAAGATAACAATTGTTTTATTGTGGTTGTGAGATGTCACCATATCCTCTTCCTCCCCCTATGGAATATTTTTTCTAAACTATAAATTATCTCTCCGAACAGCAGTAATGATACAAATAACCACTGCCTTGGTTGCTAGAGAAAGAGGAGTTAAGGAAGGAAACTAACTTTTCTTGAATATAAGCTATGTGCCCTGCCTTGTACTCAGAGCTTTACCTGAGTTAAATTCATCATTTAAACATCACAACAACCCTTCCAGCAAGGTAGAATTATCCCTATTTTATTAATAAGAAACAGGTACGCAAGACTTAAGCCTAAATATCATCAGAGATGTTAGTATTAGAGTGAGATTGAAGGATGAAGAGATAAATTATTCATATGTGAAACCAGGAGAATGAGAATTGTTTTCTCAGTTCATGAGAAATCGCTTTCATGATTCTGAGTATTTTGTTCACTTTCTCACTATTATGCCTTCCTGGCTTACACCAGCTTCTTTGACATGTGTGAATGTAGAGGAGATTGAAGGTGTATTTCATTTCTCTTACTTCTTTTTTGCCTAGATCTGGACTTAATTTATTATCTTTGTGTATAATGAATGAGAGCATTGCATAGAGGTGTTTTTTTTAATTTTTTAATTTTTAATTTTTAAGGAAGCTTTAGATTACATAAATGTTACATAAAAAATATAGGGGATTCCCATATGCCCCACCTCCTCCCTCTCCCACACTTTCCCACATTAACAACATCTTTTGTTGGTGTGGTATATTTGTTACAATTGATGAACACGTATTGAAGCATTGCTACTATGTGGACTATACTTATACATTATAGTTTACACTCTGCCCCACACAATTTTATAGGTTATGACAAAATATATAATGGCCTGTATCCATCATTGCAATGTCATGTAGGACAATTCCAATGTCCAGAACATGCCCTCATGTTATACCTATTCCCTCTCCTTCCCCTCAGAACCTCTGGTGGCCACTGCCTTTATATCAATGATAAAAGTTCTTCCATTGCCAGAATAACAATAAGTCTATAATAGAACAATAAGTCTACTTTATTCCATTGTTCATTTCCCAGTCTTGAGGATTTTGGGATGGTGATGCCCACTCTGTTTCTAATTGAGAGGGGGCTTAGATCCCACAGGGCAGATGGATGGAACTATCTTGCTTGCAGTTGCAGACAGTCTCTGTTCCTTGGGATGGACATTGTCCATCATCATCATCTTATTAGTTGTCCTGGGTGAGTCCAGTGAACTGGAGAGTATGTGTTGCATTTCTGCTGAGATTCAGGGCTCAACTGGTACATATACAAACCAAAGATTTACTTCTCTGGGACATATATTTAACAAGTATAGTGCTAATTATAGGTTCAAATAAAAGGGACAGAATAGCCATGTGTAGGGAAACTAAATGAGTCTAACTCTGTTACACTGGGAAGCATAAATTCTGAAGTAAGGGGCACTGACAGGGTGCCAAATTCCTGAGCTTGTCTGCCCTGCTTATAGTGTCTAGATGTCTCTAGAGCCCTCAGGAGCCCCGCTGTTTGAGGCACTGTTTACTGTGGCAGTCAATGAGATCCTGCTGAGACATGAATAAATGTAACCACTGGAATGACCTCCTGACTCACTTTGAAATCTCTTAGCCATAAAAACTCATTTGTATTTAATATTTCCCCCTTTTGGTCAAGATCTTTTCCCAAATGCATTGCTAGTTGGCTCTTGGTGTCTTAAACGTACTCAGTAGGGATGAGTAGAGGGGATGAGTTCGCCAGACTACAGAGCATTTGTGGGAGCCTCAGCACCTTTGAATAGTGCCTCAAACATAGTAGGGGACTCAGTAAACATTATTGAACAATATCCCATATGGCTGATGGCAGGAAGGCAGCTGTCAGGCTGCTGGGCAAAAGCTATTGCACGTGCATGCTTGTCTCTTGTGATAAAGATACTACTTGGAACATCTTGGAATTTCTTGGAGTTGCCCTTATGACTAAGTCTATTTTTCCATCTCCCATCTATCTTGATTTTCACTTCTCGATCAGAGCTTTTAGCAGCAGCTGTATTAGCTGTTGATATTTTCTTGTTGAAGCCTGAGGATGTACCCTGGACTATGTCTTTCATCCATGTATGTTTGGACAGATTTGACCATTTTTTTTCTCTATCTTCTGTCCAGATGTTCTATTAAAAACTGAGAGTGGTATATTAAAGTCTCCAACTATTATTGTAGAGATATCTATTTCTCCCTTCAGCTTTGCCTGTGTGTGCCTCATGTATCTTCGGGCACTGAGGTTAGGTGCATAAATATTTAGTAGTTATTTCTTCTTGCTGAATTGCCCCATTTATTAATATATAATGACCTTCTTCATCCCTTATAGCAGTTTTGCATTTAAAATCTATTTTGTCCGATATTAATATCACTACTCCAGCTCTTTTTTGGTTACTCTTTGCATGGAATACCTTTTTCCAGCCTTTCACATTTAACCTGGTTGTGTCCTTATATCTGAGGTGAGTCTCATGTAGACAACAGATAGACGGCTCATATTTTTTAATCCATTCTATCAGTCTGTGTCTTTTGATTGGGGAGTTAAAGCCATTAACATTCAATGTTATTACTGTAAAGGTATTACTTACTTCATCCATTTTGACCTTTGGCTTTCTGTTGTTATATTGTATCATTGTCTGTCTTTTTACCCTTTAGTTTACCCTTTCTAATAATCATTTCTACACTCTTCTCCAAGTCTCTCGCCCTTGTTTTTCCCTTTCAGGCTGCAGCACTCCCTTTAGTATCTCTTGTAATTCTGGTCTTTTGGTAACATAGTCTATCAGTTTTTGTTTGTCTGTGAAGATTTTGAACTCACCCTCATTTTTGAAGGCCAGCTTTGCTGGATACAGAATTGTATGGTACAATTGGCTGGTAGTTTTTCTCTTTCAGTACCTTAAATACAACATACCACTTTCTTCTCTCCTCCATGGTTTCTGAATCTCATCGAGGTTCCCTTGTATGTGATCTTTTGCTTTTCTCTTGCTGCTTTGAGAATCCTCTCTTTAGCTCTGATATTTGTTATTCTGAATTGTAGCTGTCTTGAGGTAGGTCTATTTGGATTTATTCTGTTTGTTCATTGTCATTCTTGGATATTGATATTTATGTCTTTTATGAGGGTTGGGAAGTTTTCAGTCATTGTTTCCTCAAATATTCTTTCTGCCTCTTTTCCATTCTCTTCTCCTTCTGGGGGACTGATAATGCATATGTTTTTGTGTTTTGCGTTATCATTCAGTTCCCTGAGACTCTGTTCTATTTTATTCCATTCTCTTCTCTTTCTTCTCTTTCTTTTCTTCTGTTTTTTTCTAGTTCAGATGTTCTGTCTTCAAAATCATTAGTTCTGTCTTTGAGCTCAAATCTGCTCTTATATGCCTCTAATGTATTTTTAATGTATTTTTAATACATTGAATATATTTTTAATCTCATTCATCATGTCTTTCATTCCCATAAGGTCTGTTACTTTTCTTTGCAGACTTTCAAATTGTTCTTTATGCTCACCCAGTGTCGTCTTAATATGTCTTTATCTCTTTAGTCATATTTTCTTAAATTCTTTAATTTACGAGAGTTGTGTGATTATCATTGATTAATTGTCTTAAATCCTGTATCTCTTCAGGATATTTGGCTTGTTCCTTTGGCCAGGCCATCTCTTCCTGTTTCCTAGTATGGCTTGTAATTTTTTGCTGATGTCTAGGCATCTGAATATGTTGGTGAATTTACTCTGATGGCCAATTTTTCTCTCTTGCCTATTTTTTTTTAAATTTTTTTATTTTTCATAGCCCTTCTTTGATATTTGGTTCAACTTATCCTAAGTCTTTAAAATTGCCCAGCCTAAGTTATCAAAATCATGCCAGGAACTCACTATTGGGGCACAGATTTTCTCCCAGAAGTTAGAGAACAGAGAGACCTCAAAGCAGTTTTTGTCTATGTATTTTCCAGACCAGCCAACAGATGGTGCTCGTCAATGCACCTTTCCATGGAGGTGCATGTCTCTTTGTTTTCCTTTGTTTTGATCTAGCCAGAGCTGAGATTCAAAGCGGGCTCTGCTGGCTGAATTCACTGAAGAAAAGTCCCCCTACTCCCCTTCCCTTTTCCCTTATAAGAGCTGATAGGGGTTTTACCCCAACATAATATTTTAGGGGTGGGGAAGGGTAGCCATAAGGTATTAAACAAATACCATAAGCTCTTTGTCAGCAGTGTAATTTAGAGATTACTTGAGATATCAGAAAAGAGCTTTGTAAACTCTGAGGTTCAATAGAAATAATTTAAAGATAGTGCTTTCAATAATGGACAAGTTCTGTGAACTTTGTTATTATGGAGATCTAATTTAAGGGCAAGTAATATAATATTGAGAAAGTTATTTTAATTTATTTCTGCTCCTTTAACTTAATTTTTTTCTTTATAATTTTTTATTCATTTTTGAAACTTAGTCAGCTTTTATAGTAACATATCATAAATACTGAACAGGAAAAGCAAAAATTAATATAGATCAAATTTACTTACGAGTATATATGTAGAAATGCAAACAATATCAGTTGAAATCCAGAGCAAAATTAAGTCTGTCATTGTGTTTCAGCACATTTCACCCCAAACAAATTGATAAATGTATTTCAATGTTAATGCTTTTTTCTGGTGAACTTACCAATTATTTCAAAGATTGTCTTGGAGTGTGAACACACAAAACAACAGGAAAATGTTTCAAAAATAGGCAGCTAAGAGGAACTCTTCCTCTGATCTTTAAAACATTTCATAGAGAATTTTAAAAGCAGGTAGGATTGTTGTGAACTCCATCCGCCAGACCCAACAACCATTAATCTGTTTTCTCCATAGCCCCATCCACTTCATTCCACTAATATTCTTTAGAAGCAAATCCCAGGCATCATAATATTTCTTCTGTACACATTTCAATATATATGTCTTTAAAAACCTAGCTATAATATTACTATTATACCTAAATATACCTCCTATTTCTCTATATATTTAATAATTATTATAAATTATTATATTATTTTTAAATGCCCAAGTCAGTGTTCAGATTTCTAAATGTCTCATAACTATTTTTTTTTTTTAAACAGTTTGACCAGCCAATAAGGTCTACTTTAAAATTGGCTGTTAATGTCTTTTAAGTCTCTTTCAATCTATAGTGTTCTCTGTTTCTCTCTCTACAGTTTATTTGTTGAAGAAATCTTGTTGTTTGTAGTTATTTCCATAGTATAGATTTTGCTGATTCCATGTCCATGGTATAGTTTAACTTATTTTCTGTATTTCTTGTAACTTAAAAGTTCATTCTTGAAATTTAATCAAATTAGGTTCACTTTTTGGGGAGTGACAGGAGAAGACTTTTTCATAGGTGGTATTGCATTTTACCATTGTGAGGTACAAAATATCAGATTCCTTCTTTGTAGGTGCTATATAGCAGCTCTTGATTCTCAGTGACCAGATCGATTAATTTATTAGAGTTCCAAAATGTTGAAATTCTGCACCTTTTTTCTTCACTTTTTATCTGAGATACTACTATAAAGGGAACCTTTCTCATAGCTACTATTTGATGACCCTGTGATACCATTTGTATGGGAAAGGCAGGAGATATATATATATATATATAT
Organism: Cabassous unicinctus; assembly: GCA_029593785.1. Classification (NCBI taxonomy): domain Eukaryota; kingdom Metazoa; phylum Chordata; class Mammalia; order Cingulata; family Chlamyphoridae; genus Cabassous; species Cabassous unicinctus. The sequence continues at coordinate 10,340 of JAQZBX010001973.1, read as the reverse complement.
GATTCTTTTTATTTACTAAATTTCAAACTAATGAGTGTTTTTTTTTTTTAGCATTCTTCAGTGCTTACCAATTAAAAATTTTAAAACAAAGGATTATAATGAGTACCTGACTTTAAAAATATCTTGATGTATATTAGTACTCTTCCCTCTTTTTTAAAATCATGATTTGAAACTTTATTATCTTTCTTCTATTTTTGAGGTGTTTTTTGGACCCACTCTTTAGAAGCAACTTGAGAGAGAGAGGAATATAAATTTCAAAAATCCTATTACTATTTAATGGATTTTCATACATAAAAAATGAGTTAAGATGGAAGGGAGTGAAAGAAAATACCATCTTCCAAAAGGGGTGTCTTACAGCTGCTCTGATATTAAGTCACAGGAGCCATCTAATCCTAAGACTCTTAGGAGTTAATTTACATGGTGGTGGATTTAGCTGCATGGTAGGCAGTCTTCAACATAGCAGTTAAATCTCTGTATACCATGCTGAATATTTATCTCTTATTCTATCAAGAGTCTTAAATTGGTTTTAATGTTGTAAGCACATGGATTAAGCTGTGTTAAATGGAAAAATAAACTCCAACAAAAACACCTGCCCCCTTCCCCCAAAGGGCTTGTATCATTGCTTGATTATATAAGATTATTATATTAATTTTATCTTCCCAGTATTGACAATTCCCTCATTTGCTAAATGTGTGAATCTTGAAATGAAAGGCCTTTTATAACCACAACCAACAATACCATTCAGATTAGTTTATTTAGTATAAAATTTTTAATAATAGAGGTATCAGATTCTATAATTTCAATGTGCATTTGTAAAAATCATGTAATTACATTCAGAGATCTCTTCTGAAGTCTAGCAAGGTAGTAAGTACCTCAGCTATATCATTCTATCTACCTGTCCATTAATTAAGCAAATTTTTTGAGATGTTTACTGAGTATCTGCTATATGCTTGTACTAGGTGCTATGATATCATGGTGAGTAAAGCAGATAGTCATCGCACTCAGGATGCTTTTGGTTCAGAGGGAGAGATTGCCTTAATCTCATAGATCCACAATTATATATCAAACTACATTCAGATCAAGTAATACTATGTGTGTGTGCCTTTAATAGGGAGGTTTGGCCTAGTCATGGAGGTCAAGGAAGGCTTTCCTGAACAAGTAACATCTAAGATAAAACTGAAGAATGAATACAAGTTATCTAGGGAAACAGGAGAGGGTAGAACTCTCCAGTCATAGGAAATAGCATGTGCCATGTCCCTGCTGTGGGAGGGGAGATTGCTAATAAGAAGGCCTGAAAGAATGCCCAGAGCAAGGGAAGAGTGGTTTGAGATGCAGCTGGGAAGGTAGGAGGGGGCAGACCATGTATGCCATGATGGAGAATTCTTTTTCCTCTCATATGAGTGTCTACAGCAGTTCTGTACAATAGAAATACAATGTGAGTCACAAATGCAAACCACATATGTAATTCACAATTTTCTAGTATCACATTAAAAAATAAAAACAGGTGAGGGAAGTGGATGTGGCTCAAGCATGTGGGTGTCCACCTACCACATGGGAGGTCCTGAGTTCGGTTCCCAGTGCCTCCTAGAGAAGATAAGCAAGACAGCGAGCTGACCTGATGGGCTGGCGCAACGGGCTGGCACGACGGGCTGGCATGGGGAGCTGACGTAATAAGATGACTCAATAAGGAGACACAATGAGAGACACAACAAAGCAGGGAGTGGAGGTGGCTCAAGCGATTGAGTACCTCTTTCCCACATGGGAGGTCCTGGGTTCAGTTTCTGGTGCCTCCTAGAGATAAGACAAGCAGACACAGAGAGTGACAACGAATGGACACAGGAACAGATAGCGCAAACAACGAGGTGGGTGGGGGAGAAATAAACATATAAAATAAATCTTAAAAAAGAAAAAAAGGAACAGATGAAGGTGATTTTAGTAATATATTTTATTTAATCTGCTATATAACAATATTGTTTTAACACATAATTAATATATAATTATATATGATAGTTTACGTTCTCTTTTTGTATCCTAGGTCTTTTAAATCTGACATGTATTTTACATTTATAGGACATCTCGATTTGACCTAGCCACATTACAAGTGCTCAGTAGCCACATATGGCTGTTGGTTGCCATATTGGACAGTGCAGGACTGCTGTGTGGCTAAATCTTCTGTCAGTCAGAAAATCCTAAATATCATAAAAATACACTCTGTAACACCTCACAATTCCCTAAATGATACATAATTAAGTCCAAATCTTATCTTTGTTCATGAATAAAGTTAACAGTGATTTATAACCTACTCTGCCTGAGTTGTAAATTATGTCATACATGTAAAGCACTTAGTAGAATGCTCATAATAGATGCTAAGTAAATATTATTAATAACCATGATTTAAAAATAATTACTTTTTTTTTTCATTTTGCAATCTTTTTTTTTCCCCCTAAGATTTCTTTCTAGTTCCCAGGGAAATCCTTATTTAAAATGGGCTTAGTCTATTCTTTTTTATATATTATCCTTCTACCTCTTATTAAAAATAAGGAAAAATGTAAAGTTCTGTTCCCCACCCCCAGTAACTTTTTTAATGGAGGTTATTTGCTCTTATTGGTCCCTTGGTCCACTCTTTTGAGTGGCTGAGCCAGTTCATATGTCTGGTTATTTTTCCTGATATGCTATTACTTATAAATGATGGACTTGATTATTCAGTATTGCTAACTGACATGATCACTGCCTGCAATTATGTGGCCTAATGTTTGTTTTTTTTTTTGCTGATGTTTCTTTCCCTGAGTTTGTAGAGAGGTGTATGATAGGTTGGTGGTTTGACTTCCCTACTCCAGTTCTCCTTTAATGTGTTCGATGGGAGCAATCTGCTTGTAGGTCTCTTCTTGACCGTGTTGTAGAATGAGCTGGGTAGAATGGGAGAAATGGCAAGTGTTCAATTATTTAAAAATAACAGAATTAAGCATCTGATTGGAATATTCACTTTACATCTATAATATTTAACATGTTGTTATATTTCCTTACAGGAATACACATGGCTTGATAAAAGCCATTATGAAATTATTACAAATACAAGCTCTTAGGGAAGGACAAGGTGGGGAGAAGAATATTCAGGATATATATACTATTAGGTAAGTCCTTTCTCTTACGGCTTTTGCAGAAGAATTGTGAATTGTTAACTGAGTTATGAACTGAGACATGCTAATCCATTAAGAATTGTTTAGTTCAGTGGGATATGCACATAATGATTGTCAATCTTGGGCTCTCAGGAAGTTAGTGTTTCAGAGACTCAAAGGATAGAGGTAGAGTTGACAGTAATCTGAGTATCAACAGTGTGGGTTTCAGGAGCACTTCCTTGAAATTGGAATCTGTTACTCAAACTTCAGATCATTCTTTTTGCTATAGGATGTGTAAGCATCTTTCCAATTCTATTAAAATTAAAAGATTCAATGAGCAGTGTACTTAAAGCAGGAGGGTTTAGGTTAGGCAAAAGGAAAAACTTCATGAAAAAAGTGACAGGAAGATTTTCATTTGTGTTATTACCCAGGCCAGTGTTCATTCGTGGTTAGGAACATTGATTTGCCTTTTTTTTTTTTTTTTTGGTCATCTGTAGAATGTAATGGGATAGGAGAATTATTTTTCAAAAAGGACAAACAGTAATAATAATATTATAATGCCTTGAATTTTATGAGGGAGGAGTGGACAACGGAGGGCATCATATTCACTTGTGAAGGTGACCTTAACCATTGCCTTGAAGGTCCCCAAAAGCCTTTACTTAAGAGAGGGACTTCTGCTTAGTAAGCAAAGGACCCCAGAAGATGCCGTGTAACCAGTGTGTGTTGTCATAGGAACTCTAGAATGAGAACATGAGACCATAATCAAGGATATTAGTTCATGAATGAAAGATGGCTTACATGGGCAGTGGCAATCCAGTAGGGAAAGTAAGTCAGATGCTTGTGAGCCCACAATTGACTTGAGCACACAGCACCTGTAGTTTTGAGTATTTGACACTACAACTGGCAGATACTGGGAGAGTCCAAAATATAGAGTGATAGCTATTATTTATCTATATTTAGAGTGTTGTTCTTTTGATAATCAGTAAACAGTGTCTCATATATCTCAATGACCTTGCCTGTAATTTTAGTGCTATTTATCATCTTTTATTTTTATGAGTATATTATAGTTTTTAAAGTCAATTTTTAAAAATGTCGTCAGATTTGCATTTTATGTATTTTTTCATAACACGTTTTGTGAGTATCTTCAAACATACAGAAGAGTTAGAAGAATTCTGTGCAATGAATTAACTTATTTTTAAATAGGGGAAGCAAAATGGAAATTATTTACTTGAAAATAGTGTGGAAACTTGTGGGCGCACAGGGTAAAGTTTTCCAAATTGATAAACATGTATTGATAAATAGCAGTGCCCTTTGTGACACAGGGTTTTAGTTTCAGGTGTCCTCTTCATCTTGACCAGTACTATAGCTGAAGTGTAGATGAGCAGATCTTTTTTCTTTTTTTTTTTTTTTTTGTTAGGCCAGTAGAAAGAATTTATTTGGGAAATGGGGGAAAGAGCAGAGCTTGCTGAAAAATGGGAGAGAAAGATAGAAATACACACCAAGATTTGGTACAGGCTCCTCTAGGCAGAGAGAGCGAGTTCTGCCTCCTGTGGTTACCTTTTAAACTATTAATTATTCCTCCCCTTGTTAATGATAAGGGGAGGGGCCCCAGCTGTTATTGGTTACCCCATCAATGGTGGGGGCCAATGGTGAGGCCTGTTTGGAATATCTGGGGCCAAGGGGAGGTCCCGGAAAGAGAAACTGGGACCTCAAGGTTAAACTCAAGATCTTAGTGAGGTCTTGCAGCCAAGTTGTCTCTTGAGCAGATCTTAATAGTTCTGGATGAGTCATGTAAATATTTGTGCATTTCCTTTTTTCAAAGAAGTTCAAATTCTTGGGCCAGAGTTCCAAGAGAGAAAATCATTCCATTTCAGTGGAGAATATTCTTTTTTATTTATTTATTTATTTAAAAATAAGTTAGCTATTGAAGTTTTAAGTTTTTTATATGATAGTTTTATTGAGATATAATTCATTTACCATATAATTGACTCATTTAAATTGTACAATTCAATGGTTTTTACTATATTCATATAGTTGTACAACCATCACCACAATCAATTTTATAACCTTTTCATCATCCCACAAAGAAACCCTGCACCCATTAGCAGTGGCTCCACATTTAACCCCAACTCAGTGGGGTATTTTTAATTTGAAAGTTCTTAACACAGACTGCTCATTAGAACCAACTGGGTGTGCTTAAAAACAAACATGGGAATAATCAAGTACCCCAGACCAATTGAATCAGAATCTCTGGGACTAGGCCTAGATATCTGTAGTTTAAAAAGGGTCCCAGGTAATTCTGATTTATAGTTAGTACATGATTGTATTGTCAATTGCTCTCTAATGTGAATACTAATCACCTGGGGATCTTGTTGGAATGCAGATTCTCTTTCTTTAGGTCGAGGATAGGTTCAAGATTGTGAATGTGATACTGCTGGCCCCCCACCACCTTTTGTGTAGCAGAGCTACCAATAGCATTAGCAGTACCTGGGAGCTTGTTTAAAATGCTGAATCTCAGGCCCCACCTCAGACAGCCTGAATCAGAGTTTGTATTTTAGAAAGCTCCTCCAACTGATTTATAAGCATGTTAAGGTTTAAGAAGCATTGGTTTAGATGATGGCAAAAGGAAATTTTCTATCATGCAGAAGAGTTAGGGGTACTCTCATTTTCATACTGATTGTTGTCACTGTATGTATTGGACTTTCGGTTACCTGTAATGTTTCACCTATTTTCCTATTTATAATTTGTTTGTTTCTATAGTTTTTCTAACTGCAGTGTTGTTTTGAAAAGTCAGTAGGTGCAAAATATGGATAAGGAGCCTAGTTTAAGGAGCTGAAGTCAATTGGATACATTGTCCTTAGATTGGTGGCACATTAATAGGTTCTCCATCAATCACCTGAGTTGGCATAATCCGGTAATGTTTATGGAGAGCCCTTATGTGAATGGCTGTTTGGCACTATAAATCAGTAGAGTGTAATCGAGTGTATAAGAGCCTTAAGTTCCTCCAGGGGGATTATGGATGGCAGAAACAGAGGAGAGGTGAGCCTGAAGAGCAGATTCCCCTCAAGAGAGCTATGATTACCTGAGACAAGCATAAAATTTTCATGCTGTTTTAGAGCCTTCTTTGCCATGTGTTGGTTAACAATGTCATCCAGCCTTGGAGAGGCAACTGATGAGCTGTGTATGAAAGCATAAAAAGGATATGAGAAGCTTAGAAATCCACTGAGAGGTGTTTCCTAGTTTTGCTGAAGGATTAATTTAAAATGGAAGTGGTATGACAAATAATTGTAAGATTTCTGAGCATGAAGCTAATCTGCTTCATGTATTTTGGTTTTAAGGACTCTAGTAGTACACAGTTGGTTTGTAAATATTTTTCATTTGTTTTTGTCATAATGCTCATTAATTTGAATCATAGTAATGTAGAATATGTGGTCATTTTAAATGGGTATATACTGAATTGCATCAGTTGTGCCAGTATGGGAGTGAAGATAGGAGATGGGAAGTGCAAATGTTAACTAATGGCTTTCCTGGGTCCCTGTGAATTTCCTGAGGGAGCTCTATGGAGGGTATTTTGAGCTCAGTGGTTCTCAAACTTCATGTGCATAAGAACCACCTGTGGAGCTTGTACAGCTTCTTGGGCCCATTGCTATATTTTCTCATTCGTTCAGTATGCTTTGTTTGATAGTCATCAGCATGTTTATCCAGCTCCTTAGTGATATAAATATAAATCTTTTGGGATCACACTTGAGAAATATTGCTTCAGTCCCTGGGAGGTGGACAGTACCACATGTGAGCTGCAAAGACACCCTCCCCCCCCACTTGAGGTAGACTAGAGAGGGTTTGAGTAGCTTATAGTATAGCTCCTTACCTCTGTATGTTCGTAAGAACCATGGCACCAAGTTCCTCTTACCACATCAACCGTGGATGATAGAGAGGCTAAGAGCTGGAGCAAAGAGCAATTCTAAATTCTAAAGGAAAAGCAATTCAAAGAGAGCAAGCAGACTGTGGATGCAAGACAGAGAATATAGGAGATTTAAATCTCATCTGTCTGTGCAATGAAATTCCAAGGCCCTGTTGGCCTTGACCCATATTAGTGTTCCTCGTGGTTAGATGGTGGGTGGTTATAGGAGCAGGAAAGGAGGTGAATCCTGAACACCCTCTTAGAAACTGATAATCGTTTTCTGATCCTCTGTTTCTGATACATATGTAAGGAACATGGCCTGGAAATTGGCATTTTTTTTTTTTTCCATTTTAAAAACAATTTATTTTTGAAGTATATCGTTCATACATGAACATACATAAAAAATAAGTGTTTAGTAAACATTGTGAACTTACAAAACAAACATGTATAACAAACATACAGGGCTCCCATACATCACCCCATCACAAATACTTTGCATTGTTGTGAAACATTTGTTAACAAATTATGAAAGAGCATCGTCAAAGTATTACTACTAACTATAGTCCGTATCTTACTCCCCTATATATATATATATATTTTAAGGATTTATTTATTTATTTATTTATTTATTTACTTTTATCCATTTTTACCCCCCCACTCCTGTTTTTGCTGTTTTTGTGTCCATTCGCTGAGCCCGTTTCCTGCCCTCTCCTCTCATTCTTCTCCTCCTGTCTTCACTGAGACTTGATCCTCGGAACCTCCGATGCGGGAGAAAGGCGTCCTACCACCTGTGCCACCTTAGTTCCTGGTTTTTTGGCACGTCTCGTCTTGGCTCTCCCTTGTGACACTCTCCTGTTACGTCATCATCTTGCTGCATGGCGCGGGGCCTGGGGGGTTCACCTGCGCACAGGGCCTGGTGACCCACATGCCTCTCTCTCTCTATATATTTTTTTAAATTTTTACCGGGAAGTCCTGAGTATCGACCCCAGGTCCCTCCATATGGGAGAAGGATGCCCAACCATTTGAGCCACATCTGTCCCCCTGCTATATTTCTTAAGGTTGACCAAAGATACCTAGACTTAGTCATTTTCCATACAGGAAGGTCATATAATAAATCAGGCTTGGTTTATCACCAGCATTCTAAAAATCAGACCTAGGGAGAAAAACTAGGTCTGGGGACACATGCAGGGTTTCTAATATAGTGAATGTTTAGCCTATTCTGATTATCACAAAATCAGGACAGCGAGAATATTCACATGAAACTGGCATTTTTGACAAGGAATCTGAGTGCAGGTGGATTAGAGTGCGTATAGCTTATAAAGTTCATATTTATTAACTAGACCCTTCTTCCTAGAGAGTTCTTTCTTTAGCTTTGAGGCTTAAACAGGATTAGATGGAGATATTTAAAATGGGATTTCGACTCCAAAGTGACTTTGAGAATGGGAATAACTGGAAGAACAATGCAGGACATTTGGCTATTGTGATTAACTAAACTGTAGGCTCCACTCTGTTTGCATGCACATTGGAATCCTCTGAGCTGCTTTTAAGTACATAGATGCTTGGGTGGCCCCACACAGAATGAGTGAAGGGTCAGCTCAGGCATTGGTATTTTTCACAAAGCTTCCTAATGATTTCCAATGTGCAGGTAGTATTGAGAACTCTTAACCAATTGTGGAAATGAGCAGTGGGGGTTCATTGTTGTCTGACCTTCAGATCTTTCAATATAAATAAGAATTTGATGTGAAATCTCTTGACTTTTAACCAAAGACAACCATATCAAAAAATTTTAAAACACAAGATAGGCAGACAAAACACATCTGCTCATAGGATGCAGTCTATAGGCCATAAGTGTGTTACCTCTTGTTAAGTACTTAACTCTTTTCAAGAACTTTAGAAGTTTTTTTTTCTACTTGGGCTCAATTTTTATTCTAATGAAAAATTTTAACCACTCTTTCAATATTCTTTAGTTCAGGCTTCCCCTTCACTCCTTTTGCTTTGTTTGAGTTTTCTTCTGGTTAGCTAGAACTTCATTTTTCTGTAAAGTAGTCTTCTATTTAACTGAATCATATAAAAATTCTCTGATATTGATCATGTGAGAAGTGTGGCAGAGAGCCAATATTTGGCTCGTATTTTGGTTGCAAGGAAGAATAATTAAATTGTTATGATTTGTGAATTATCAGTGGCTCATTTTCTTGTTTGCTTTGTAATATGTCATTTTCCCCCCTCGAGTTTTGTCATGTGCTTTTGCTTTTAATATTTTCTCTGCATATTCATATTATGGCAGTCTTTTTAAGATCTCTCTTCCGTCAGCTAAAGTGAGGAAATAGCTGTGAATTCATGAACAGAAACTGCTTGTTCCAGAATTTGTGTATCATTCTGATGTGCCAGACAGTGGCTGACATGAACAAATATCAAATGTTAAGCATCTTATTTGTGGGAAGGTTTGGTCTGATTAACATCAAGCTGTACTTTCTGAAATAAGGGAATATTAAATGTTTTTGGCAGATGGTGTGCTCTGAAGTGGTTGATGAGGCCAATAGTAATGGATGGTTATGCCTCAAGTAGATTAAAGATATGCTCTATGTATGTACTTGTTCATTTATTTGAGTATGTTATATAGTTTATTTGGATGGTGAGTTAAGAATGAAAAGAAGTATGTTCTAAAAGAGTTGAGATACTTTGTAAATCATATTGATTCTTTTAACTTATCTCTTAAGGCAAATGCATTTATTCCTTAGGTCTATCAAAGAAAAACAAGAGAAAGCCCAAGATAAATCCTAATATACGTGCATTAAGACGAACACATGGTTATGGCTATCAAAATGCAGCTCCATCCTTAATTTTGATAAGTTGCTTTTTCTTAACATTATACTGTTTTTGTATCTTCTTACATGCATTTGAAGGATGTCATGGAGCCAGCCATGTGAAGAGCGCATAAAGAGTGTTTCAGTTCTAGGGAAGAGCCTGTGCCTTGATGCTGCTGTACAAAAGAGCTTGGCATGCTAGAGGAACTGACAGGAGGCAGGGAGGCTGGAGCTTAGTGCCCAAGGGAGAGAGAGGTCCAGATGAATGTTCAGGAGAGGTGGGCATGGCTTCGACCATGCAAGGCCATGACAAAAACTTTGGGTTTTATTTAAAGAGTAGTGGTATGCCACTGAATGTTTTCTTTTTTAATTTATTATTTTGAAATAATTTCACAGTTACAGAAAAATTTCAAGAATAGTACAAAAGACTCCCATATACCATTTACTCAGTTAAACCAGTTTTTTACACTGTCACATTTTGCTTTATCATTCTTTCTTTTTTTTTTTTCCTTAATGGAT
>JAQZBX010001972.1:0-76406 GCA_029593785.1 Cabassous unicinctus | reverse complement strand
GGGGGACACACCTGTGCTTCTTGTAAAAGTAGATCTCTCATTCCAGAATTGTGATCTGTTCTATATTGTAACTCACAGAGCAACCTATGAGAGTAATTATCATTCTAAGCTCTCAGATGAACAAATCCTTATAAAAGACTGCTCTATTTTATAATTTCATTCTAAGGGTAATATAATTTTTATTTGGACTTCAAGAGTCAAACCACAGAATTCTACATAGTGTATGTATAGTCTTTTCTATGTTTATCGGAATGTATTTTAACAGCTTGACTTGAGTATACTACTACCATGGTTCATAGGTTTTTTAATGGCATTTCACACAAAGCTTTATTGCTAGTTGACCTCAAATTATTCACCAAGTATTTTTAAGTACTTCATGGCAGAGTTTTGCAGACATAACACAAGTCTTCCAGTCATACTGTTAGCAGACTCAAAACATAGTTGCTAAGATGCATAGGCAGCTGGTTAAAGTTCACGTTCTCTTTAGGGAATTTTTACAATTTACGTTTAAGAGCTTTTAATTAAAAGTAAGTGTATACCAATCTACTCAGCAGAGATATATTGGGATCGCATTTCTTTAATAAAAATGGATTTCATTTTAATGTGTAACAAAGAAGGGTTTTGTTTCTTATGTTAAAAATACAATAGATTGCCATACTAATGTGCTTGAGAAATACTTGTTGAATTTAAATAAGGAAAGCTTGAGGTTCTCTAAGATGTATACATTTTTTGACACATACATATAGATCCAATAACCAGACAGAAACAAATGCTTCCATTTTGCTCAACTTAAAAGTCTTCTTAATTAAAATAAAATACTAACTGGCATTCTCTGAAGCAAAGAAAACTACCTAATGTGAATTTCAGTTCAATTTTCTGACATCCTAAAATCCCCAACGTTTTCAAAATTTGAGAAACTCAAAAGGGTGTCAACTCTTTGATAAGATGCATTCAGTATGTTAAAAGAAAATTCACACCAGTAATCAAGACAAATACCCACTTCAAATCTTGTCAGATGTTTCTGCATCCTTAATTATTTTAATGATTGAGAAACACATGGTATTTTATATCAATACTCAAGCTGCCAGTTGAGGAGACAGGTAGTAGGCTAAATGTCAGTAAAGCAGTACTGGGGTTCTGTGGCCCATGTTTCCCTACTGTGCTAGCTGAGGTTCCTTTGGTATACCACTAACGCTTGGTGTCTTACCCTGAGAGCACTCTCATGCCAAGCAAGGAGCTCAGCATCTCTCAACTCAGAATTTTACACTCGGAAAGGAAAAGATATGTGTTTAAACAATATAAGCATTTCTGATGATCTAACTTTTAAGAGGCAGATATGTTGTGGGGATGATAAATGGGAATCATGTCTTTTCCCAACTTCAGATAATCCTCTAATAATGCTGTTCCTTCAAGTGTTAGAAAGAAAGTGTTTAGATATAGTCATCTGGTCTTAGTGTGCTGACGGAGATATCACTAAGGATGGGCTCTTCTAGCTCATAGAAAAGGCCCAAAGGACATCATAACTTCCAATTTCAACAGTAAAGGCCTTCCTAGAACGCATAATCAAATAGTTTCAGGACCTTTGAGCCTATCGGAACAATACTATAAAGAGTTTTAAGAAAAAGAGGCTAGCCAGGTTATTTAGTTTTCTAAATGTTTCCTTAAAAGATAAAAACAGAACAAATCAACAAAAAACAACCACAAGGCAGTACTTCTATTATCTTTTTTCATATTAGTTCTTCAACATCACCAATCCTTTTTTTTAAAAAAATGTAGATATTACCAGATATTCTAACTTTCAGAGAAATGCTTCGGACATTTCTTTGGGCAGAATCAAGGATTTTTTATTTTATTTTTTTAATGAAAGCTTCAACTAAAGTAAAACAAATGCCTCTCATAGATAGGTATATATTTCCTGGTACTTCTGCAACCAGACATCCTCAACAGGCCATTCAAACCCCTCCATTAACTGTGCCCATATTCAATCCTTACTTCAGTTCTCTGTTGTCCTCACTCTCTTCACTGGAGCCCAGCAGTTCTATGTCCCTGTCTCAAAATTGCCCTCATTCCTGCCTCATACTTTTGTTCAAAAACCTCTCCCTCTCCACCTTGGAATACTCATAAATCCTCCTTTGACACGTGACCCATCCGTTTATGAATGATACAATTGAAGACTTCAGTCCTCCTATTCTTTTCCAAAGTTCCTCACTCCAAACTGAACATATCTTTGGTTTGTATACTATAGGGATTATGTCAGGTCATTTTTTATTTGCAAATTCTCGAGTGGTTTTATATTTTTGCCTCACCTCCCTCACTAGATTTTAAATTCCATAATTAATGTGAAAGGACCCTAAAAACATGCAATGCTTCTCATACATGGGGCCCTTAGCCCCTGCTCAGGGTTTAGTTAAAGGAATGGCTGCATAGTTATTTATCAAGAATGAAAAATGTCTACATTCTACTCTCAAAGGTTTGTATTTTGGACTGAAGCAATCACTGTTCATTGGCTGCAACTAGGGCTCAAAATCTGAGGTACAACTTAAGAATCATATAAATAATTCAAATACTAAAATATTTTATGTTTATAAAAAATCCAGACAATTCAAATGAGCAAACAGAGACAATATTTTTTATCATTCATTTTCTTTCCAAATCCAGCAATCTATATAGGATCATATGATGGCGGCAATCACTGCCTTTCTCAGATGTGAACGTATGATGAACAATTTGCTTTGGCGTTATAGCCAAGACTCCTTAAGCCATAAGCATATTTCCTTTTAATTTCCACGTTGATAAATAGAAGATAAAATTAGTACAAGCAAAGTGAGGATCACAGTTCTGGATAATGCAAGATGCATCCCCCACCCCCCACAATTACTTTTGTCTCAATTATACATAGTTATTCCTGAAAATCTTAAAAACATACTTCAATTATTTGTAACACCATTTCTTCCTCCTTTATAGATGCCAAGGTTCATTTAATATTGGTGACAAAAACTCACGCCCCCAAATATGATCAAAGACCACCATTTTGCTTCGCATTATTTAATGGTAGGGGCATAGCAGGGGAGACTTAATCAGACATATTCTTTTTCCTCCTTAAAATTGGTAGGGTACAGGGGAGCGGATGTAGCTCTGTGGTTGAGCACCTGTTTCCCATGTACAAGGTCCTGGGTTTAACCCCTGGTAACTCCTTAAAAAAAAAAATTGCTAGGGTACAGCCTAAACTGACAAAAGCTGAAAGTAGCCCCTTCCCCAGGAGTCTCTGCATTTCAGCAGGTCCTTCTGAAGTTTAGAGAGCCTTTCATTCACCAATACTCTTCAACACTCACTGTGCACCAAAATCACATGGGGTGCATTTAAAAATACAGATGCCTAATAAGAAAAAAAAAAACCCATAATAAAGAAAATTTTTTTAAAAATACATGAGCAAACAAAAAAGTACAGATTCATGAGCCCCACTATCCAGAAATTCAGATTTAGGTTGTCTGATGGGAGATAGGGTGTGGGTATTTTTATTTGGAGACTCCCAGGTGATCCTGATGTGTAGAAAGTGTCAAGAAGCAGAGGAGGGCAAATATTAATGCACTGGGCAATTTCCTGGTGCTCCTCAAACCACTGCACAGAAAGGCATCATGGCCAGCCTGGTACCTGGCCAAGGTAGCTCTGGGCCTTTGAATGCAAACTGGGTGGTTGCTCAATGAGGCGACGCGTGCCCAGAGTTTCTCGGAGACCAAGTCTAAGACTTGCCCTGCTAAGATGCTTCTTATGTTATCTAATTTCATATTAGCCTCTGTTTTAACTTTTACTAAAGCAAGCAATTACCTTTTATTATGTACTCTTTTGCTTACTAATTATTTTATAGAAAATTATAAATTGTGTTATTTTTTCCCCCAGCCACACAGTAGCTTGATTGAATAACTGCATTTCAAAAATACCCTAAAACATTTCCTGTGGGGGTGGGTGGAAAGGTAAGGAGATTGATGAGGAATGTTTTAGCTGCAATAGTAAGGTGAGCTCCTTTATAAAGTAGAGCAAGGTAAGATTTTGATATTGTGAAAATCTTAATTATACTACATTCCTTTATACTCTACCAGAAACATATATTAGTAGATGTTCTTTCCTTTTCCCTTTCTCAACTCAGAAACACCAAAACCTTTAAAATCTACTCTATGCAGCAAATGGCAAACACAGTTAAACTGCCCCCTTGTGAGGTTCCAGGAATCCAGGGCTACAAACCAACCAGAAAGATGAAATCACTAGCACCCAGTCAAGGTACTGTCTACTGATTAGACTTGTGTGCAAGCAAGTTTGAGTATACCACAGTGACGCAAGTATTTCAGAGTAATTTTCATAGATGTGGATGCTGAAACACAATTAAACTTTTCTTCCCACTCCGGAGAGTCTTTCTTTTCAGTGTAAAATCTCTTATTAAACTCTGAATTTTTTTGGAGAAACACTTAATACATTGGCCCAATAATTCTAGCAAATGTTTAGAGGGTCACCAGAATTAATTTTCTTCCAAAGAGCCAAATTACTCTTTTAAGATAAATAGCATCCTTCTTTTTGCCAAGAAATGGATATTTCCCTTCTCATTCACACTCAAAGAAACTAAAAACTGGGCACTGTCTCTATAAGGATGACCATTTTTTTAATGCAATAAATTATGTTCTTAGAAAAAAAATATTTTACATTTTATGTTGCTTCAATTATGTGGTCAAAAACTCAAAGTACTTTGACATAAATGAAAAAGATGTGCTGCAGTTTCACTGAAGCACATTTTCTCTGCCTCCCACCTTCAACCACTCCATTCTTGGAACAGGTCTATCTATGAAGCCACTTAATAACCACCTCTTCCCTGTGTATATCACAAACTGGTCAGGCTGAGGTTTAATGTTACAGATTTTCAAAACTGATAAAAACTTAGGCAAAGCCTCCTTAAAAACATAAAATTTCACAGTTCACCCCACTGAAATGAAACCTCAGAGAGCATTTCTATTCCCTTTCCTCTCTATTTCTCCTCTCACCATCCACTCTTCTTCCCCAAGCTATGCCCTTTCCCTCCCCTCACCTCCCCCCAAAAGGCTCTAAATACTGTCTGGACCCATGAATACATTTTTTATTCATTGCACAAATGAATGATCTAAGACCTATTAAGAAAGAAGAATGTAATCCCTGTGTAGAGAGCTAGGGGTTTCCTTGACAACAACAAAAAGACAGCCCAGAATGTCCATGCATTCTATGAATATGCAAGAAGAGGCTAGGCACAGTGCTTGGGGAGATTTATAAAGAATTTGTCAAAAGATCTTTTTCTTCAGAAAAAAATTAAATCAGGAACTATCAAAATCATAAGCCCCACTGTTCACACATGAAAAATAGAGCAGAAAGCGAAGAATTTCACACTTAGGTCCAATAGCAGCAATACGATATTTACATTTAAAATAAGGGCTGCAGCTGCTTCTGGTTTGCACCCAAAATGGCATCACCCTGGGTAAACACAGGCCATGGAGGATTAAAATTTTAACAAGCTCTTGCAGTCAAGCAAATACTATCATATAATTGTTTTGGCCCCCTGTGGCATAATTCGTCTTGAATTTTAAGGTAATTTCACTTTTTCCTATTTAGTACAAAACAATCTAAATTTTCCTGCATTAGAAATTCAGAATGAAATAATTCCTAAAGCAGAGAGGGGTTCCATCTGTACTAAGTAGTTATCATGTGCCAGGCACTGTGCTGGGTGCTTTCTAGATACTTAAGGAGTATTAACTATGTGAAGTGCTGTCTACCACAGTAAACCGCACATGGTCACCAGATCCCCTTCTGCTTCTTTAAGCAATCTGGTAGTTTGTAGCATTATTATATCTTTTAATGTTATAACAACTGAGGCTTATAGAAAAAAAAAATATCCAACACCAAGAAACTTATAAGTAACAATGTTGACATTGCTCCTGTAATCTCACTGATTCCATTTTCAATTCAATTAAGATGTCATAAACCTTTACATCACCATTTAGAAAGTGCAAGCACTCTTTAAAAATACTTTTATGTCATTTACATTTACAAGCATCATCTGAACGGTGATGCTTCATGGGAATATATTTTGAAAAGTTAAACCTACTTAACCTGCAGTGGTGCTATCTCTGTCACAAAGTATGAATGACTGAAGCACAGGAAAGTGTTGAGAATTTCCTCCGGAGGGCACAAGTAGCTCTGGTTTCCATGAAGCTGTATAGGTTTCTGGATGAATCCTACGAGGGCCTTCCAGCTTCTGAAGCTGGCCATGCCCTCTCTGATGCCAGCCCTAGTTAGAAAAGTAGCTAGTTATATACTCCAGGCTCCTCAGCTCCACTGGTGAGCTTAGGTTGGTAAGAAATAGGTAAATAACTGGCTTCCAGTAGCTTTTCATTTACCTCTCCGAAAAGGATTAGCTCATGAGACATTTGCTGACATCCCTGCCTTCATTGATTCCTCCCTTTGCTGACCTCATCTGTTATTCACAGTCAGTACCACATTAGTATGTAACTATATATTTTTGTATGGCAACCTTATTTGATTGTCTTAAAATTGGCTCCACAAAGTGCATTTAATATCCATGGGATCAGGACCTATGGCTTGTTTCTTTGTGTTTCCCTCCAACAGCTGTCAAAGGACTAGGCATGTTGTAGCTTTACCTAAAGATAATTCTTGATTGGCTGTACTCTGCTGGAAGAAAAGTGTGTACAAAGTCTCTTGAGGAAATTGCCAACAGTAGTTAAAAGATATTTGTCTTTTGATAATGCCCCTACCTCAGTAATAGTTTTCATAATGGCAAGATGCAATTGCAAGGGCCATTTTTCAGAAAGAAGTAGGCATTGGTTCATTTTAGGAAGAAAAGAATGAAGTTCCTTTTAACTATTTAAATAATTCCTTTTTTTATCATCAAATTTCAATCTTTGGAAAAAAAAACAATTTACATTTCTAAGAATTTTTTCCTTGAGGTTAGTAGGTTAATAAAACAAGCATGTCAAAAAATTGTAAATCTCTATATGTGTAAGTGTGGTGTGTGCATATATGTGTTATATATTTAAAATATTTTACTTAGAAGGACTTTTTATAAAAAGGTGACTTTTTTATCTTCTTTGCAGTAATGAGCTCACTAATAATTTAGAAATATTAAGCTCAATTATTCTCTTCATACTATAGAAATGAAGGGAAGATAGACACCCTCTTCTGTTTTCATTATTTGACTAGTGGAAGAGGAACCCAATCTTTTTCTAGACTTTGGGCCACCAATGAAAGATGGAGGTATCCATCCTAATTCCCTGTAGAAAAATGTTCTTCTCGGGCAGAGAGCCACACTTGGAGCACAGCAAAAGGAACCCATCCGTGTGCTGGGATGCACTCCAAGATACTGCAGGAAAGAATCTCCCAGAACCAGGGCTATGGATTTCAGCATGCTGGTGTCTTGCCATGACAGGTATCTGAGTAGCATATATAGTCCCTCCGTTTAGCAGGAAACCAAATCTAAGCTATCTACTTTTACAAATCAATAGAATGCCAATGAGAAACCAGTTTTCCCGAAGTCTGTAGTTTTTCAGGAATTGATGGACAGGGCAGACCCTGAGATAATAGAGGTCCATTTTTCCTCTAAACTCATCAGGGGAGAGAATCACCTCACTGCAAAAATGCTCCAAAGAGTACTGAGTGTTGAACTCAGTGTAATTCCATTCGCCCATCGGTGATAGTTTCCCTACTTGTCACACAAATTATCGCTGAGGTGAAAAAGAGATAATATAAGTAAAGCGTGGTTTGACAGTATTGACCCAGAGGTGTGAGGGTGATGATGATTTAGCTCTGCACATACATCTGTACTCTGAAACCCAAGTGTACATTTTCTTGATGTATTACACTGTGGGTGTGTATAAGAATGAAACGACATCTGCTTAATTTGCTTCATATGGTACCCTGCATAGGTAAAGGGTTCAAAAATGTTTATCACTTTAGGGAGAGAAAGGTACTGATATCAGACCAAATTTTAAAACATTTAAAAGAAATGAATTCATCTGGGAATGGTGAAGTGTTTTTGGTTTTATTTTGAATTGCCAAGCTGATATCATTCTCTTTCTGGCTGTGTTCTGTGGTATATGATATTCTAGAAACCACCACAGGAGATGAGGGCGAGGTCTTGAGAGAGTGGAGCTCCTGATCTTCCTCTTCAAATATTAACCAAAATATTTACTTTTTTTTTATCTGTTCAAAATATGGATGCCCTGGAAAAGATTTTGTTTAAAAAAAGAAATCTGATCTTGTAATAAAATATCTGAAAATAATTGTTCTACATAACTGAAAAAGTTCTGTGACAATGAAAAATATGTGATTTTAAGCTTTTTAAATTATATGAGACTATCTTATGACAGCATCAATTTTTATAAAGATGACCATATAATAAGTCCTATAAATACTATTTGCCTAGATATTTACTGTTTTCAGAACCAATGTTCCTGATTCTTTACCCTCTTCTTAAAGCCATAATATCCAGGAAATATGCCTTCAGCTGTATGTACATTTCTAGGATGTGCAAATAAAAATGTAGAAATTATTTCTGAATGATGTAAGCAATAAGGTACAATAATTCTCAGGAAATAAACCTAGCAAAATATTCAAACACGTAATTTTTCTGACCAAAATGCACTCAAATTTAGAGGTCAAAATTATCTTTCTTGAACTGTGATTAATCTTTAATATCATTATATTGGCAATTTTATCAGTATCTCAAACTTTAAATCATTTTAGTTTAATATTGGCTTTGTACTTGCCTTACAGTTAGATTTTGGTGGATATTAATTATCAATCCAATAAATAAAAAAGAACACCTAGCAAGACAAATGGCATTGAGCAGAGCCATGTGAATTCACAGGCAACTATTTGTATTTCAACAATCACCCATTCATGGATTTCAAAGACATACATGGATTGCCTACTATCAGGCATTGTGCTAGGTGCTGGGGGTACAAAGGTGAGTAAAATTCACCCCTTTTAACAGTGAGTTCATAATCTATTTTGGAAAACAGACATATATAAATAGTAGGCCATTCATTCAACATTTGTTGGATAACAAATAATGCTAAACAATGTGTTAAGTGCAAATGCATAGATGATTTTAAGGAGGGGAGTAAATTGTATAGCCTTGGTGTATTTTCAATTGATCTAACCATTTTGTTTTAACTGACAAATTATTTCTCAGTTACTATCGAATGGCCAAGCAAATCAAGCTGGCTTCTCATGGGCTAGTAATAGTCAATCAGTCAAGAAGAAGCACACACACCTTCTACTTGTCTGTACAGCCTCACAAAAAAACACTATCATCCTCAATCAAAGTTGTTCTTCATGCTAATAGAATTTGCTAAGGAAGTGCATGGGCAAAGAGGGAATAAGAATAAATGGAGAAGAGAGAAGATGAGATGTGTGGTTTCCTGAACAGAGTCAGTTCTTGGCTTATCTAATCCTAAATGCGTGGGTTTTTGTGGTTGTAAATATTTATATTTTATTGTGTTCTTTTTTTTTTAATGGAGAAGGAGGATACAGAAAGAAAAGACACAGGTCTCACTCATCTCATTGGAATCACTTTGGGGATTAACCCAATAACACTTCACAGCCAGGTCATCTTCATATTCAAGAATACCATGAGAAAGCTAGGATTCAGTCTTGGCTGTGGCATGACATCAGGAATGCTACTAAACCTAACATCCTTGAGATTTATTTTCCTCACCTGTAACATAGGTACAGTCATTAGTGTGCTCCATTTACTTAGGGGATGGTCGTATAAAATAATGAAAATAGTTCAACATTACACATCCTAAGAAATGCTTAACATTGACCAGCAATCAAAAATTAGAGATCCCATTCTTAGACTCTCCAGTGGGAGGCAGCATGGGATAAAGGTTGAGCTTGACAAAGGAGCCGATTGCTTAGGCTTGACTCCAGCTTTTCTACTCCTAGCCTCACTGTCTTGATTAAATTAATCTTTATGTGCCTCAGTTTCCTCATTTGTATAGTGAACATATTAATTGTACCTGCCACAAAGATTGCTATGAAGGTTAAATGAGTTATGAAGACTAAATGTGTCGATGTTAATAATGCGGTACCCGATAAATTACCTATT
This sequence comes from Cabassous unicinctus, assembly GCA_029593785.1. Lineage (NCBI taxonomy): Eukaryota > Metazoa > Chordata > Mammalia > Cingulata > Chlamyphoridae > Cabassous > Cabassous unicinctus. The sequence goes on along the minus strand of JAQZBX010001972.1, from coordinate 66,265 downwards.
TTAAGGTTACAACTATGAGCATTTTTGTAATAAGGTTTATATTTATTATCTGTATATTTCTAAATTCTTCTTTGATTTAAAGATATCAACACAACAGTTTTTAAAAACATTCAGTTCTGTTACACTAACTTGTGATATTTCACATGATTTAGAGGATTGTTACCAAAAGAAAAGAGTCCAGAAATAAAGAAACTCTTCCTATACTTCTAAGCCCTGTAACCTTCAAGCATGTTCACAAAGAAAACCTTTCAATAATTTTTCAAAATGCAGGTGTGCAAATTACTCCTGAAATAGACAGTCGTGTTTTCAATATCCCCTGAGCCACTGTTAAACACACCCCATAGCATTTTTCAGCTCATAAAAGTTTTATGAGCTGAAAAAGTTCCTTCAGATTTTTTTTAACTGCTAACTACAGTTGCCCTGCAGCAACAGCACCGTAACTTGCTATTAAGATTCATTTGAGCAAATATAGTATAAATGTGTCCTGAGTAGCATGTTTTGCTTCATAGTAGTAAAAAAAAAAAAAATCAAGACTTATATATTTATATGACTTGCTGAGCTCAGCAAAAAATTATGCCTGCTTTGGTTTAGTGCAGCATGGGTGGTATTTTTGCTCACTTGGATACACAGTACATGTAGTGGTCGATTTTATACTTGTGAATAGATTGATACAAGTTCATACAGGTACCGAGGATTTTCCACTATGGAAAAATGTGCCTAGATACATAAAAATATTGATATTCCAGGCAACTATGCATTTTTCCTTATTAATTTGTACACCTGCCTTAGAACTCATTAATTTAACATCTGCTTTAGGCTTTTCCCCTGTCAAAGTTCAAAACACTTGAAAATTAAACTTGTCATATAAGACAACTAAAATTAGTATAAATAAACTGCTGGATCTGAGTAAAACTCATTGCTTTCTTAAGATGATAAACACCATGTTTAGACTTAAGGAAAATGGCATATAAAGGAGCACACAAAAAGATAACTAGATGATCTAGATGATATGATATGATATGATATGATATGATATGATATGATATGATATGATAGAGACAGAACCCTTATCCCACACACATACACTAGAATTCTATCATATGGAGGTAACCAAGTACTCCATTTCCATAGAGTTTTCGGGATATATTTTTAATCAATGTTGACCAAAAATTAGGTTGAAGACAGACTGTGGTCCTATGTTTTAACATGAAAGAAAGAAGAGAAAATGCCTTTTCATGTCTCACAGTCACAGATGAATCAAGTCCATAACTCAAATATAAATTTGTAGTGTTAGGTTACTCACACACTCCATTTTGAATAGTCATTTGTAAACTTAGGCCTTTTATTTTTTTCTGATGGCTGTCAATTTTTCCAGGGAGATTGACTTTCCGTTTTTCCATTTTGTAATCTGATCACCCTACTTTAACACATCGTTCCCCAGTACAAACAATTGTAAAATTCGGAATATTTTTACTATTTTCTATTTTATTTGCTTTAACTTAGTATCTACACTACCAAGAGACTATGAAAAGCTTCTGCATGATCAGTTGTTCAAATATTTGAAAAAAATTTTCAAGTTAAATGTGGTAATACTTTTCTTTTTGCCTCTCTTTACTTCTCTTCTTTCTTTTTCTTAGTTATTTCTTTCTATTTGAGCAAAATAGAGCAATCCTCATTCCTGCTTGCTTGGCAAATCTTTACCCTCCAACTCCAGTTCCCAGAGGCAGAAAAGGAAGATGGAAGAGAGGAAATAGATTATAGATTCCAAGAAATGGCATCATTACTAGGAAAGTAATGTTCCAATCTGGACTTCTTTAAATTGTATCTGGAACTGGGGATTGACATTAATACTCTGGGGGAATATATGACCTTCTCTACTATTCACTTCCCTGCAAGAGCTTTTACACAAGAAAATTCTCAACAGGAGAACCTATAGAAGGCATGAAGCTTCCACCTACAGCGCTGGAAGCCAGCTGACCTGACAATAGAGCTACCTATTTGTTTCCAGCAGATGCACTCTTGAGCAATCTAAAGGGGAAAAGTATCACTCTTACAAAAATAATTCCCTGAGAGTAATAGCACAACAGTAGGAGAGAAACGCTGATAAAAAGACATTCTTCTAGTCTGGCCTTGCGGAGCCATTGGAAAAAAGAGTATTAATTCACTTAATTCTCATATTAAACTAGAATACAGCAACTTACTAAAATCAATGCGCTTAACTTCTAAATAGAAAGGAGACAAACCTGAATCAATCTGTTAAATGGTAAGTACTATGTATTCTCAACTCTGCTGCCAAATTTAAAAGATGGCGTGGTCTCACCTTTGAGCAGGAATAAGTCATGTTTGGTGATAAAACTTGCAAGTATTACTCAATAAAAAGAAACACATTTTAAGAATTCTGCCAGAGAGCTAAAAATATTTGAGCAAAATAGAAAGCATCACAAATATTCCTAGAGATAAAACAATGAAATAAAAATAAACAACAATGCAGCCTGGTTTTTGGAAGCAAAGCTAAAGCTAAGATATCCGCCTCCTGAAATAACATTTTGATATCATGAAATAATAGCATTGCCTAGAACTGGACTAGACTGTATTTATTCTAAATACTTAAAGCTGCATTCAAAAACACAAGGACAACAGTTTAAAAATATGTTGACTTTGCAGTAAAATAACGTTTAAAACTATCACGCCTATGGACCACTTCACAAGAGGTATAATAAACCTACAAAATCCTGGGAGAGAAAGCGAATCTTTCAACTCTCTTACTATCCAGCGATAGACATGTGATGCCATTTTAGCTGTCCACGTTGTAAGTGCTGAAGGTTAATAGTTAAAAGACCAATGGAATGTTAACACGGTGTAGTGCTACACTTGAGTAGTAATGCATGAAAAGACATTGAAATTAAAACACTTTGTTCTGCATGTTCTGAAGTGATGTAACAATGATGATTTGGTTATATTAGATGACAAAGCAGGCCTTCTTATGACTTTTAAAACAAAATTTATCTAACATTCTTCCAAATTGTTTAGCATATTCTTCCAATTCTTGTACAAATAAATGAAGCTAAAAACACAGAATTTTTTCACACTCCAGTTATCTTCTAATAGCAGCATTTGATATGTTGACTTTTATTTTTCCAAAAGTAACTTTCAAGATAAAAATGCTGATTGCCTTGATTGGTATGTCTAGAAAGTCTAGAAAGACTTACCTGTCTTGTTTTCTCTGACCTCAATAATAAAAACATTTATGTCAGGGTGGAATTTAGTCCCTGTTGGGGGTTCAGGAGTAGAAACTGCCTGAGGTTCAAGGGCCTCTTTGCTTTCTACAGTGGACGGTCTTGCTGGCTGTGTAGCAGGAGTACTTGAAGTTGTGAAATACTCTCTATCAATATCTGTTTCTGTTTCTTTAGCTACAATATCATCAAGGGTTGTGGGAAGAACATGAGAAGTTGATTCTCCAATGATTACCATGTCACTGGTTGTTTCCTCACCAGGTTCCCTGTCAATGAGAGGTGGTTTCTCAGTGGATGCTGAAGATGGCTTGGTGGCTGATGTTGTGGGCAGTTTGTCTACTGAGCTGAGGACAGTAGTGATATCACTTGGAACTGTGGCTTTAACTGTTGAAAATTCTGGGAGTTCTGTGACTTTAGGCTTCTCAAATAATCCTGAGCCTAAATCAACATGATCTACAGATGTTTTCTCCCCATTTTCAGTAGTGGTTTCCTCTGTAGGCAGAGAATCATGGGTACTGATGGGACTCAAAGTTGATACAAATTCCCTTGGACTACTACCTTCTACTTCAAATTCTTGTTCAGGCTCTGGACCTAAAGATACTTTAGGCCATATGCTGGGTGGTAGTGTCGCCATTTCATCCATTTTCACTTTGTGCTCAGTTACAGCACGAGGTGGATAAGACACACTGTGCTCAATTTTTCCAACTGGCGTTGTTTCTAAAACTGAGACGCTCTCAGAACCTGTCACCAAGCTCTCTTCAGAGACTGGATACGCTGATCCATTACTTTCGTGTTCATCCAATGGTGTTGTTTCCATGGGTGTTCCATCTGTAGAGCTGGGAGCAGGAACTGGTTGCTCTGCAGTCTGTTCTTCCCAAGGGAATTCCTCCTGAGTTCTTCCCTGTGTAGTTTCTGTGGTTGGTCTTATGGTTTCTGCAGAAATAGTTGCTTCAAGGTAAGTTGGATCAATGACATGTATGTCTTGAGAAGGTTCACCTAGAACTTCACCTTCTGATGGAACAGAAGGTATCCATACTTCCCATTCTTTCTTGGGAATTACAGAAAGAGGAACAGTATGGGAAGTGTCTACATAAGTAGTGGACTCCTGAGTGCTACTGTAATTAACAAATGCTGATCCTTCCATGTCGGAAGTGTGTGCAAATTGGGGGACAGTAGATACTGACTTAGAGACATCCACATCTGGTCCTTCACCCAAAGCACTTCCTTCCATGGTTGCATAAACAACTTGATCTTCAGTTCTTGTGATTGATGGAACTCTTTTTTCAGTTGTAGAATCTTTCAAAGTTGACTTTTCTGTAATACCAATTGATGTAGTTGGTTGAAATCTAACTGTGAATTTCCCATGGTCTGTTAAGTAATACTCAATAAACTCTTCTAGTGGCTCTGCAGTACTATCTGGGATGACAGTATCTTCATCTCTTCCATGTTCAGTGAAGCTAGGGCTTTCTTCATCCTTTCCATTCACTTTTACAGTGGTGAGTAAGGCAGGAGGCAATTTTGGAGAGCCTTCATGTTCTGCAGCTCCTAAAGGCTCTGATGTTATATTATCTTCATCCCATGATGATTTTGATACAGTGACTACCTCCACATCCAAAGTACTGTGGGTAAAATGCACTTGTGTAATACCCTCATCATACTTTGTAGTATCTTGATAGTTATCTGTAATGCCTTCCTCCACATCTCCTGCTTCTGTTGGCTCTACACTTAGCTCAGTTGTTGTCAATGCTGGGGAATCAAAAGAGTTGGTCATTTCCACAGAAGTTTTTACAGGTTGCATTTGCTCTGAGGAAGGTGTAGAGAGCTTCATTCCAGAGAAGGCTTCTTCCTCTGTTTGTCCTATAAATGGACCTTTGGTGATCTTTTCCTGTATTTCATCATTGGTATAGGTATCTGTTCTCATCTCTGGCCTTAGTGTTTCTGTTCTCTCTCTTCCTTGGGTCATTTCTGCTTGTGGAGAGGGATAAATAACTGTAGATATTCCCTCTGTTGATCTTTCATCACCAGAATAAGGAATCATTTCTACTTCAGTATGATGCTGTGATGGAAAATATGTGGTGGACATGTGCTGGCCAAAAATATCCTCAGTTATCCTACCAATAGTGTGTTTCTCTTCCCAGTTGTCCACAGATAATCCATCATTGTCAGGCATAGTTACAGGTGAAAAAACCGTGGATGCTGAGACTGACTCTGAATCCTCCAGCTGAGTGTGGGTGGTGTCTTCTGCAGTCTTTGACACTGTAATGACTTCAGGTATTTGGCTAAAGACTGAGCTGCTCTGACCAGGTCTAACTGTCAGTGTTCTGTCTTCACTATCATCTTCTCCGGAGGTAAATCTATAGTGGCTTGTGGTCACTGATTCAGAAATGGAGCTTACTGTTTTCTTTTCAGTTTTGGATTCCATGGTTATTCCTGTGGATACAACTGGTGTGTTGGTTACAATGAACTCCTTGTAAGGAGTGTGCTTTGAGATTTCCATAGAGGTTACCAAGGGACCCACTTCTATTTGTTCACTTTGTGTAACTGATTCTGGTGTCTGTGTATCTTCCAAGACACCATCCCATGAATCAGTAGCATGATAGGAGATGACACTTGTACTCTGGGGCACTTCTTCCTTAATTTCAGATATGCTTGGCTCCCTAAGTGGTCCTGAAGTAGAAGGCAAATAGTCCATATCCCATGGCTTCTTGGTACTGCCAGCAGGTGTGGGTGATTCAGTGGCTAATCTGTCTGTGACAGCCTGAGGTTGAACTGCAGCTTTCTGGTCAAAATCGACTATATTTGCCACAGGAAGGAGTTTTGATGTAATGACAGGTAATTTGGTGATTAAGGAGATGATTGGTGTAGTTCCATCAGGTAACATTTGTGGTTCCTTGGATAAACTGGGTGCTGCAGTTCCTGTGAGGATATTCAAGTCGATGGTTGTAGCCTCTGATATATTCTGTTTAGCTAGAAAAATAATTTCAAAGAGTTGATTAGACAAGGCACTAATAGAAAGTTGCACGTCCAGTGTTTGTAAATTGCTGCTGTACATTTTGTGATGGAGAGGAGTCTAAAAATCATATTTAAATTAATCCAAAGATAGACAATTGGGCATTTAATAGTAAAAAATGGATCCATTGTTTTATGTATATGCTAATGGTTATCACTACTTTTACCACAGGTATGAATGGCTATTCTTAGTTAAGGGACATAAACGTTACATAATTTTAAGATAAGAAGAAGTCCAAAACATATAAATGCAGAGTTTGGATACAACAGATAAGTTTATTCATCAGAAACCACAGCAGCAACTTGAAGCCTAGTAGGGGAACTTAGACATACTATTCTGGAGGTTTCTGTACCCTGCCTCTAGCTTTCTCCACACACTCCCTCCATTTCAAGCTGCAAAGTGTCTCAGGGGAAAGGGAGTATCCCAGATTGCAAAACAACAACAACAAAAAGCCACATCAAATGTAACAGAGTTGCACATAAACCATTACATTGTACACAATGGTGAGCCTTTCATAAAAACAGGAAATTAAACCTTTTAATACCATTCTGCACTTGTTTCCAGGTGTTTGGACTTTTGTCTTCATCTTCCTTTCAGCTCTGTAGTGTGGCCTCATTTATAATAAATTAGAAAATGTTTCTGGCAGATGTTGCTTGGCACTTGTAGCTCTGCATTTTGTTCTATGTTCTACACACTATATTTGTGACTCCTAAGAACTCAGTTCCAGGCTTTCTTTAGTATGAAAACAAAGATGAAATAGGAAGTAAAGTACCCACATGATATATTTTAGGCTTGTAATTACAAATCACTGGAAACAACTCTGAGCATCAGAAAGAATGGGCTCAAGCAATATAAAGTAACATGTCATCATAAAATGCTACATTATATTGCATCCAGATTTGCAGAAAAGGCCTGCCCTGTTTAAAGAAATTTAAATTGTGAGTAAAGGCGACCATGTTGAATATGAGATTCTTTACCAACACAGGGGAAAAGCAGCAGCCTCACACATAAAGATGTTATTTTTTTAAAAAAAATGAGTATTTGCAAAAATAAAAAACTAGTCGCCATTAAATTGAGGAGGAACTCTTCTGAGAAAACCTGTGGTGGTTTTCCTACATCCTGTATGTTGTTGGGCAATGTCAGTTCTCCCTGATAAGAGTTGTAATACCTGGACTACTTATGATGTCTTGTGTCTTTTAATAATCCCCAAATTGGAGTTCTAGGCAAACAGAATTGGGCACCTTTCAGCTCCTTCTGCTCTGTCAAGACTTAATGATAAAATGATGTGATTTTGTTGTAAATCGGACTAGGGCTATAATGTGTTCCTTGTTTTTTGGCTGGCATGATCTGTTAGTAATTGTGGTCATACCCCCAGACCATTTTAAAGAGCAGATTCTTCATTTTTATAATGAAGTCTTGGTGGCCATATACATTAGGATACATTTAAATAGCCTTCAAGCTTGTCACTATTTGTCCTTTCATATTAAAACAACACTAAACAAAAAACAAAAAAGATTTGGGCTCTTCAAAAACATGAATGAAAAATAACCTTTTTCTGCCTTTCCAAGAAAAGCTTTGTGCATTCGTTTTCTGGAAGAAGCTCTGGTCTCCTTTGATTGACACGAACAACTTAAGGACCTAAAGTGTGGTTGACTATTTTCTTTTAATTCAATTCTCTACCCTCTGAAATTCCATAACCGTTACCTCATTTAACTGCCAAACTTCATGTTTTTCTTTTAACTGCATTCTTTGGGGAGATAGTGAAAAAATATGTACAGAGAAAGTTCCCGTGGAAACCAAATATAAACATTTAGAGAAAATTCGATCACATTATTTTAATTAAAAAAAAAAGCTAATTTTACTTTTTCCTCTGAGTATTTCCATGGCTGATGAAATTAACTTAAAGGGAGGTAATATTGCATTAAGGCCAGAGTCTGTGAAGCAGGTCTTCCAATGTTCCAACCAAAGTTCTTACTATAACTCTCTCCAATGCTATAAAAATATTCTTACAGCGTTTTAAAATTTTAGGACTCAGCCTTTAAAAACTAACTGTATGTCATTGCCAATTATTATTGTGCAGTTTGGCACTGCCTTCCTTTAGTCCTGTGGCATAGTAGAGTGATAGCAGTATGTCCCAGAGAATCTCCTTTACAAAGCCAGGATTTATGTGAATTTGTTTTTTAAAAAAAAAAAAAGGTTTTCAATAATTTCAGGGCCTATTTTAAAAGTCTGTTTATAATTAAATTAATTCCACCATTTGGAATGGGAAACCTCAGGTTTCCTTTTGGGCTAGGGTGGCTGTTTCAACAACGTAACAGCTGATTTCCATCATAACTCAGTGAATCTGATCACCAGGGCCATTTGTTTCAGCCATTCCGAAAAGGAAATAATTTTTTAAAAAGCACAAATATCCACGAAATAATATCTTTAAAAGGAATCCCACTATATAAATGATGATAATTACAGAGGTGGAAACACAACTTCAGATTATTCTAAAACTGTCACTCCAGAAGGTGCATTCACATGAAGTTTTCATCTTGGAAAACTACCAGTGTTCCTTCAGCTGAATTACTGAGGAAGCCAACAAAAATCAGCTTGCTTCATTCCCTGCAAAATCTCCCTCCCAACCTTTGCAGCTGTCTGCCACACAGATGTTTCATATCACTGCACTTATGGAATTTTATGTCCTATGGACTATCTTCTCTGTGCTTTTGTTGTGAGACATGAGACAGATTTTCTAATAAAATATAGAAACCCTATTAACAGTATGGTAATCGGTTTAGCTCATATCCATACTGACTACACTAAGGGCAAATGACTAATTTTAAATGAATTATTTTATGTTAAATTTCTGCGTGTAAGTTTGGGAAGTCCTAAGGGTATTCAAGAGGCTGATTCCAGGCTCACAGTTGAGGAAAGGGTGAAGATTGGAATAATGGGATTAGAATTCAAACTATCTTTTAAAAGTTTTATGAGTGCTTGAACGCTAATGGATTTTAATTCAATGACCAGGGAATCTTACTGAAGTATAAATTAGGGAAGGACTCATTTTGGCACTTATGGTAGTCAAAGTATGAACTAGAGAACAAAAAAGATAATAAACTGACCATAAGTTAGAAGGACAGAGCAATTTTAAAAGTGAACAAATATATAAATAGGATAGCATATGAGGTGGCGGGAACTAATTTAACCTTCTCTAGACAATTATTTTAGTTCCAAGCTTATTCAAACAGAAGGTTAAAAAAAAACCAGCAAGGGTTCAGCAAGATCATATAGATGATTAGATGCTTAGAAATTGAATATTCAAAACAAGGAAATTATTTTAGTTGGAGAAAACACTGAGGGACAACTGAACAAGTGTGCTCAATAATAGAAATAGCTGTTATCTAAATTTTGGTCTCCAACTTAAAAAGGAAAAACACGGGTCACACTCTAGTGCAATGAACTTATATAATTAGAAAAATATCAGACAATGATTGTCATAGACTATTAGAATATCTATTAGAATGAATTTCCCAGGAAACATGCTCTATCTCCTTCTCTGGAGATCTAAATAACAATGAGAGATGCTCATGAGTCTTGAATAGTTTTAATTCACTGAAATTTGGGGATTTACAATGATCTTTCAAAGCCGTTTATAACATTAACTTTCATATAACTTGCTTAGTTTAATTATGAAGGGAAACTCCACAGGAAAAATGTATTTCATAAAGATACTAATTTACTTGTTTTTCAAATCTATTTCATTATGTTAGACAAGAATAGACTCTAATCATATCTATTATCAGTCATTTTTACTGTTCTATTCAGTGGTTTTATAAGGAAAAGGGAATTATAGTAAAATGAGATTTGACATTGTTCAATCACCAAGTGGCTTTAAAAAATCACTTTTTACATTTGGTGAACAAGAAAGATATGGTTATATTCCTAAATTCCTCTAACTAGCCAGCTGTAAATCTCTGAAATCACTTTTGGAACTGTAACTAAAGCCATAACTTTCATATATTTTATTCTACAGAATTCAGTCACTACTTGACTGTATGGAAAAGTAGACAGCAGCCAACTAGATTCAAGAATATTTTTCAAATTCTGTAAAAAATATATTTTAAAAATCTTTGAAAAATCAATTATAAATTTGGGGGAAGCTATTGGCATCATGGCTTAAGAAAGATGTTTACATTATAGCTAAACTTTCTTAATCTTTTATATGTAGAATACATGTCTAATATGATAGAGTCTTTAGGTAAGAATGGAAACTAAATATGGTATATAATATGAACTCATTTCATCTCCAAGTTACATGGATTCAAAGATTTAGGGGAAAAAGATTGGACCTAAACTTTCAAACTTGTGTGTGTGTGTGGTAGATTTTTAGTTGGTGGTGATTCTCTTTGAATCTAAGTACCTTGTTATTTCACACATGCATGTGATTTCCTCATTTAAATAAATAATTGAAAGCACACCAGGATGAATTTTTTAGCAATACTTTTCTAGTGGCTATATACAGGCTTTAATTAAATTTTACCCTCAGGGAGAAAAGTTTAAAAGTTTTTTAATGCTGGGTGAATAAAGCACAAGAGAGTGTAATCTACCAGGGTAGTCAAGCTGGATAATTCTAGCTCTTCCTTAATGTAACCACCCCAACCCTGTCCTCTCACATACCAATCTAATTTTCTTCTTTAATCACTATCACTTGTTAACATAAAACTACTTGTAGAGCCTGAACTGCTGGAGAACTTGGCCTAAAGGAATGTATGTCTACTTGGAGGGATAAGGCTTTTTTTATTGTGGTTGGTTGTCTGTTTTCCTGAAAATGATTAAGGAAGATTCCTCTATTGTTTCAAGGACTAGGGAGAAAAAGCTAGTCTTTTCAATGGCTTCTTATGGCTCAGCCAGCTTGTATCAACTTATATATACATCATGTGGCTTTAACACTCAGAAATTTGAGTCTAAGCATGGCATCTGAGCAGAGACATCTTAGCTGGAAGATAGTAGTATGTGAAATTACATTTTCCTGTTGCGCTAGCATTTATTCTGCTTACTACTCAGACATCACAGCTCTGCGTCTTTTTGGATGATGAGAAATGCCTGTGTATTTCACTGTAGAAGCCAATTACACAATAAGGTATTATGTGGTCCATGTGTTTTAGTTATTAATTCATACAAAGACCTATTGGAAACTTCCTCAAAATATTTTACTCTATTTCAAAATAACAAGGCTCCATCTTGGACATGCCCAAGGTCACCAAAAATTCTTAGAGATTTTTGTTTGTTAGCACAATATGGACCTTATGGCAAATATTACAGTTTGTCTTCAAATTATTTGCTTGTTCAATTAAGCATTCTATAGCCATGATACCATATCATGTGACTACGAATACCAAAAGGATTTAAGGACATCTGGCAAATTAAGATAGTTGTAAGTTATGTTGAGAAATTGTAACTAACGTTTAATTGTAAACCTAACTGAAGATAGCCTATTTATATGAGACCTTGCAAAGAACATATATTGTACTTCAATATGACTAATCAGATGGCACATATTTCCATGACCTGAAATAAAATGAGATACATAGAGATTTTTATTCATAACATGGTTCATTTTTAACTATAAATTGAACATTATGATTATCCATCAGCTCCAAGTACTCACCTGTGATTACTGATATTTAAATTCTCCACCATTTCAAAGAAAGAGTGTGATACCAAAGAAGGACAAGATAAACAGAACTCAAGTATTTAACTCAGCCCCCATGGACCTCAACATTACCGCACCAAGGATCTAACTGCAGTGAAAGACTGTGATTAATACAAAATAACTCCTCACAAGTAGGCACTGAGGTTCTAGGCACAATAGGGCACAGTGAAGATCATAACCTGACATTTCTTCCTCCCCTCTAGTCAATCTCTCTGCTGTTTTAACCGCATCGCTGCTGTTCAGCTGGCTTGCTTTTGAAGTCATTGAACCGTTTCCATTCCAGTGCACACACTGCCAGACATGGAATCCATTCCAATGGCCAGGTGAACATCAATGCATGCCTTGGAAGCATTTTTTAAAGAAATCTGTAATTTTAAAAAAGGAATCGAACACTTACGTTTAAAGCAGTAGGCATCAAATCTGCTATCAGGGGTAGGGAAGCCTGTCTGGTTCTCAAAACGATACAGGGTTCTCACCCCAAGTAAACCACCACCACACTGGGCCCTGGCCACAGTCACAGGGTGGCGCACACTGGCGTCCGACAGCCAACCGTAATCACACTGGTCGAAGCCGTTCCTCCAGGCCGCGTGCAGCTCCCCGACTGTCGCCAGCCTACCGTCCTGGCTTTCACAGGCTTCTTCAGCTTCCTCGAAGGTGAACTTATTGGGAGAAGCGACGTGGATCACATCCCCTGGAATAAACAGAGGGAAAAAAAAGTCCTAAGTTTTCACTATTCATTGCTCTCCTGTTTTGAGAACTAGAAAGGGGGAAGGGAGCATGTGTACTGTTTTCATGGCAAGGGAGCAGCTTCTGATACTTTAGAGCAGAAAACATAATGATTTCTTCATTTTATTATGATAATTTTTAACGTGGAATAAGAAATACCCACTGCAAAATTTTCATGCAATTATATATATATATTCCCACAGGCCTTAGAAGCAGTCACTTGACTGCTTCTTTAAAATGAACAAACCATTCCAAGTGATTCCTTGGATCACTGTTCAAGAAATGGGTTTTCTCATTAATGAAATGTTGTACGATCAACATTGCATGCTGGAAGGGGAAAGCTGGATTGAACTGCCATGGAGGTTATTTCACTTTGTTTATCCTAAATTCAAATAATCATACTTTAATACCCCTTCTTGTATGTTGCGACCATCAAAATGAATTAACATCCATCAAATCAATCAACATTGCAAAACAATGAAACATCCAGGTTAGAAGCAGTGTGGAATACCATTTCCCGCCCTCCTCTACCAAGCGCAGGACTGCGGTGATGCACGTGCAGGCGGTGCTCTGTGCAGGAGCTGAGGTCCCACAAGTGTATGGGGACTCACATCAGCTCGCACTCAGCCTGCCAAAAGGATCAAAGTTAGCTTGAGGGAGGGCCACCTTTTCTCCTACCTTCTGGAATCTTCCCAGAGGGTGTATGTGATTCCCACAGAGATACAGTGTGTCCTAGAGGGGGCTCTAACTAGGTTCCAGGGACTTTTATATTTGATGATTAAATAAGGCTGGGCATTTACTTTGTTCATTACCTCTGCCAATGAGCAGAGGACAAATTCATTATCATTTAAAATGTTACAATAAAGTATTCTGGAAATACCAAAGAGTTTGTTAAATTGGAATTTCACCTGTCTAACTCAATAACAATGCAAATAAATTATGCTTTTCACATATGAATATAAGTGGCTAAAAGATAAGAGGCAGAATTCGAGAACACCTAAATGAATAGCGCAGGCAGGGAGGAGTATAAAATAAGATAGAGGAAGCTAAAATATTGATAGCCTGTTATTGTAGCAGCTGCGGGTCTTGTTTCCATCTCATGGGGGCTGCTCTTTGATTCTATCATACATTAGACAACGGGGACATGAAGTGCTCCTATAATTTGGATCTTCACCTGCCTAACTCCAGACGTAACAAGCAATTGTTTAAAATGAATAGAGCCATTACTCTCTCTGAGTGTGTGAGAGCTTTATAAAACAAGAAAAATTAGTATTGGAAAGACAGCCACAGCACACATACAGTGAGCTTTTCTCACTATATATCTAAAATTGCTACTGACGAAACTAGGTCAAGTCTCAACGAGAGCTATTTGAAGAAGAGAAAGAAAAACGACTTTTACCTGACTGAAAAAAAGTAAGGTATGGGAAAGAATAGGTCTTTGTTCTTAATTATCTGGTCTGACAGAAGAATAATCTCAAAGCCAAAATAGGCGATAAGTTCCTCACCCATATAATATCTCCATGCTATCAAAGATACAGCAAATTTTAAAAGTATGAGGGTCACAGTACCAGTTTTATAGTATGTATTCAATAATATTTGTTCAATAAGTGGCATTTCAAGTACTTGTTAAGCATTGAGGTACTCTTTTTCCTCCATCCTTCCCAAGCAGCACATGAAAGAGAGCTCTGCTGCGGAAGTTTGGTAGGTACTGTCTGGACAAGTGATTGTCTCACCTGTGGACTTGACTCAGCGCAACATGGCAGAAGGCAGATGGAGAAACTGCATCATCCCATGCAGCCCCATTCACCTCAGTATTACACTTGCATTAGACCTGAAAGGAATGCAAGTGTGAAGAGGGGCAACATGCCAATGCTTTTCCTTCCAAGGTAGTGCGCTTGGACTTGTTATTGCAGCTGGGATATTAATTTTGCTGCCTTAATTTCCTTCTTTGTGAGATATTTCTCCTTGGATGCAAAATGACTGTTCTTCTCAAGCAACAAGAATGATAAGCCAGAGCAGAGCAAGGAAATATACTTGAGTAAAACTCAGCTTTTCCAAACAGCACTGCTAGTCTACCTGTTGAGGGGAAATTATTGTCTTCAAATACAGTCAGACCAAAGGGTTAAGGAACAAAAATGACTGCATGATTTCATGGCTATTGACTCCCCAGTTTTAAACAGAAAATGTGTTTGGGGTGTTAAAGAAAAGAAGGGTTTCAGGAGGTGCTGTCAGGTTATAAAGGGAATTTCCTTATTATTAAAAAATGTATGCAGATCTACTTATGTTTATAATTTATATAGAAACTCATTATGACTTTCTATCAAAATATCAATTACTTAATTCACTTGTTTGGAGGATACAACTTCCACTTCTCTATTCAATATCCATATAATAATGGTTCAAATTATATTATTAAATTCCATTATTCCCAAGGTCACCTATTTTCCTTTCCATTTATATGTAGGAACTTTTTAAGCATGTAAATAAAATGGGGGATAAAAAATAATGAATGAGATATCACATTGGGTTTCATGTAGCTCAGATAAAATAAGGAGGACTTAACTTGTGTCAATTGAGTTTACTTTAAGGTGAGGATTGAAAGAATTTATCTATAAAGATAATGTATGGTCAGTTATCATATATGACCTAATTGTTTTACTTCAAAATAATGAGAAAAGAAAAAAAAACAACATTCATTTTAACTCCATTCCAAAAAATAAATGGCTAAGCCTTCTTAAATCAATGACTGTTTAAAATGAACTTGCCAAAAAAAAAACAAAAAAAAAAAAAAAAAAAAAAAAAACCACACACACAAAAACTAATAATATAATGAAGCATCCACACTACAGAATTATCTTGCAAGCTATATTTTTAAGCTCTTATAGTTATCATTCAATCTATATCAAAAGTGTTAAATGTCCAAACTTCTGTCCTCCCTTTGTATTAACCTCCAAAGCAGAACATCTTATAATTTTCTAATTTATGCCAGGATATTCTGGAATCAGTTTCATACTAAAACCCAAACTAGAAACAAAAGTAATAGGTAATAGCATTAATTAGACTAATTCATATTACTATGTGTCCTTGATATGTAAGACATTATTTTTATATTATATGACAAAACTAAGCAATCTCAAGCCTCTTTTGCATTCATTAGATGCCAAGTTTTAATGAGATAATGCTTTGACATTATATATTTTTATCCAAAATAATAAACATGATGTGACCTGATGTTTAAATCTGGATTAACCTATCATAAGTTTATTGTTGAAAATCTGGATAGGGAAGATTGCTTACTTATGGTCTGTAATGGAGTGAAGCTGTATGTACCGCAGAAAAATATGTTCTTAAATTTAATCCCTTCCTGTGGGTGTAAACTCATTGTAAGTAGGACTTTACAGTTACATCAGTTAAGGTGTGGCCCACCTCAATCAGGATGGGTCTTAATCCTATTATAAAGCATGAAATTCAGATGGAGGGAGAGAAAGTCACAGAAGCAAGAAGTTGAAAAAAAAAAAAAGTTGAAATCAACAAAACCTGAAAGAGAAGGGAGAGAACAGCAGATGTCGCCATGTGTCTCGCCATGTGACAGAGTTGCCAAAGATAGCTGGCACCCAGTCTTTGGGAAGAAAGCATCGCCTTGATGATGACTTGATTTGGACATTTTCCCAGCCTCAAAACTGTGAGTGAATACATTCCTACTGTATAAACTGATTCATTTCATGTATTTGCTTTGAGCAGCCTAGCAAACTAAAACATGGTCCAAGTTCTAAGAACATAATTTCCAAAATGGTCTTCTACAGAAAACTGGTGATCCTGGAGTTGTGAATAGGTATTCCAAAGAAAAGCAGTTCCATGGATAAATGCATTTAGAAAACAAATACTTGTCACTAAACACAATCTCACAGGTTTCCTTTCTGCAAGACGTAAACACTGCCATGTCTTTAATACTATATTGTATATTGTGAGTCTCCACACAGAAGTTATGGTTTGCCAAAAAATCATTTGCCCAGGAAACTCCTCTTTTCTCATAAAACACTAATTAATAGTCCATGGATCTGCCTCTTGGGTTTGGAAAACGCTGCTCTAGAAAAAAGTGTTTCAATTAAGAAGAGGAATCTCATTTATAACAAACATAACTGAGTATTAAATTTATGGTAGCCTCTGTGTCAATCTGTTCAAGGGAGAAGCAGAGTGAGAGGACAAGGTCACCCGACAGAATAAAAGTAGGAATTCACTCCACTACAGCACAGTGGAGGGAAACTGTGCAGGAATTAAGTCTGGGGCAGTAAAAGTAATGCAATGCCAAGCTTGGTCCAAAGAATGAATGCTCAAATGAGGATGCACCATGAGGCAAATCAGAAACTAAAAGTAAAAAAAGAGAGAGAGAGAAAGCCATTGATCACAAACAAAAGTAGGAAATGAAGCAAAGCAGCTCAGTGCACTTGCACCATTGTGTTCGCTTAACATGATTTAATTGGCCCAGCTGTGTAAGCTTCTACCCTGAGGCTATCTTAAAGGCACCTTTTTTTTTTTGCCTGTGATGTGAGTAATGAAAGTTCCTTCCTAGTTTTTATGACAGTACTTAACTACCTTTGGAGTTAGGAGGGGAAACACAGACCTCTGTGAGAGAAAATGCCTATTTTATCAGCACAGGACAAGGTTGTGTTGTAACTCTACTACTGTATACTTGTACCTGAACAATTTAATATATTTTTAGATTCACTGGATTGTTGCCCTACCGTCCTATGTCCTATTGGAAGACAAACGCCCTATTTATAAGGTTGATAAGATAACTGTTAAGTTCCAGAACTAGCCTCTTTAAAGCAGCTATATTTATAGGACAATTGTTATCAAATTTGAAGCTACAATACTAATTTGGAACAAGTCCTTAAATGTTATTTACTAGGAAATAATATTTAATTTCTCTCTAATTAAAGAGAACAAAATAAAATGTCAGAAAAGAAATATACAGAATATCTTTTGTATACACAAAATCATGAATTACTTAAGATAAAATGTACAGTTAATTTAAGTTAATAAAAGCAAGAATTAATGTATATGTATACAAATAAGTGTGCATATACAGACGCTCATAAAAATATAACGCAGAAGAGAAGATTTTACATGCATGGTAATTTGCATATTCAACGGAAAACATATAAGCAATTTCCTAAGTAGAATTTTTCTACAATTCCAAACTAAATAATTGTGACTTTGAATTATTCCTATTATTTTGATTTTCCAGGAAAGTAAGAGAAGAAACTGGAAAACATTCTTGGTGAGATTTCAATATTTGACTCAATATTGACTAAATTTGTCTTAATCATGGGGATTAACATTATCAGCAATATTAAGGAAAAAAATACTTTGACAACTTGCTGCTATAAGAATCCCTGGAAAGTGGACCATGCATATCCTTTTTCCACCCTTCAGATTACTAACTGGAAAAGCTCCTTCTCGGCAGATTAAAAAATGATACATCCTGAAATGGCAAGCAATGATGAAAACAAATCAAAACATTAAAAATGACCCACAGTATTCAAAAGTTAGAGTTTATACCCACAAGTAACTCAGCAAAATTATTACAAGACAGTGAGTCTAGGATCTTTCTTTTCCCGGACTATTCCTTGCAATCGCCGAGGTGAAAAAGACAACAGTTCTTTCCAAGATTTGGGGTCAAAGCTGAGATCTCTCACAAATTTCTAGCGAGATACATTTTCTGGTTGGTGTGAGAAATGTTTAATGTTTCTTCTGGTCTTTTGTGCTCATAACCCTGAATAGTTTGATCTGAAAACTAGTTCTTTTAAACTAATGATGATGGGTCTTTCCCATTTAGGAGTAGAACTCCCTGGTTTTCTTCACCATGAGGAATTAAAGATTGGTAAATGTTTTTATATTTCCTTGCTATTTTGGTCAAAATGGTAAATATGTAATAAGTGTATGCAAAATAAGGTGTGGTATGTGAGCTTGAAGTAGTCACACGAAATGAGCTTCTAAATACCCATACCATAAAATCCTTAGGTTATAGAGCATATAATAAGGCGCTGATAGAAACAATTCAACTTAACATAATTATTATTAGCTATGAAAGTTTGGGACTTTAAAGTTTTTTCAAAGAGGGTTTCTTTTTCCTTCCTTCCTTTTTTTTTTTTTCCTTACCCGTGTCTATATACACAGGATCAAATCAGTGAAGACTGCTGCCCAGTATCCTCTGGATCACAGAATCCATGAGCTATATATGTTTTAGTAACAGGTAACTATATAAAATATATTAACTATATAACCTTTTAAGGTCCAAAGTTTGCTGATAACTCAAAAGCATGTCAAGTCCCCTAAGATTTGATCCTTTAGCCTGTGCAGAAGCCAATCCTCTATTAGCAGTGACAGGAAAAACTTTGGTGTTGCCACAGTAACTTCACTCCTTTTCAGAGCTAAAGTTAGTCTGGTGATGCTTCCAATTTAGGGTGTAATGAGACTGGAAAGTCAGTCAGCACCTTTCAAATTTCTCACCTTTCTTAAGCTTAAGTAGTAGTGTGATGTGGCTTAAAACTTAGAATTTGGGTTTTGAAATTTTTAACCTTTATTTTTTAGGTTATTATCATCAGTCTGCTGTGACAGACAATTAACATTTGCTAAGTCAGATAACATTCATGGGAAAAGGAACCTGCATACTTTTAAATGTGTTATTACAAAGTTCCCATATGTGTCCATTTAAAAGCTTCAAAAATTAAGGAAGCCCTTACTAAAAGTTAAACATATCTTAATGGTTTTCAGAATGTCTGGACTCATTCTTTTCCATAGACAAGGCAGTAAGATTTCAATTAGAGCAAGGAAGAGATTCTTAAACATTTATGGGTTTCTGAATCTTCAAAATATATAAGCAATTGATGTGTTATTTGGTCTGACAGGCATAGTTTGGATCCGGGTAGAATACAGAGGATCAGCCTAGTTTTTGTTGTTGTTGTGTTGTTGTTGTTTTGACTTGTCACAGCTAGGAGGCAAACAGCCACTGTATTTCCAAAGACTCTTTGTATGTAGAACTCCAGGAGACCAGTGACATTAAAACCTTAAAGCAAATGAATGTCATGTGCTTCAAAGGATTTATGTAAAGACATTTCTACTTACCTAAGGTAGGATTATAAAATGAAGGAGACCACATATACAAAATCCTAAGAATTCCACTGAAAGACTATTATAACTAATAAATGAGTTCAGCAAGGTTGCAGGATACAAGACGGAATGTCTAAAAATCAACTGCATTTCTATACACTTGCAATGAACAATCAAAGATTAAGAAAATTCCATTTATAATAGCATCAAAAGAATAAAATATTTAGGAATACATTTAACAAAAAGTACATTCTCCGAAAATGAAAAAATTTTATTGAATGAAATTATATATCTAAAACAATGGAAAGACATGTTCATGGATCAGAATACTTAATATTGTTAAAATGACAATTGTCTCTAAATTAATCTAGAGATTCAATGCAAATACTATCAGAATCCAATCTGGCTTCTTGGTAGAAATCAACAAGTTGATCCTAAAATTCATGGGAGAACTCAAAAGACCTAAAATAGCCAAAACAATCTTGAAAAAGAAGAACAAAGTTGGAAGACACAGAACTTCCTGATATCCAAACTTAATGTAAAGCAACAGTAATCAAGAAGGTGTGGTACTGGCATTAGGAAGACATAAGATCAATGGAATAGAATTGAGAGTTAAGAAATAAATCCATTTATCTATGGCCAACTGATTCTTGACAAAGGTCTCAAGTCCATTCTATGGGGTCTTTTCTCAACAAATAGAGCTGGGACAACTGGATATCCACATACAGAAGAATGAATTAGACCCCTAACCTCACACCAAAAACAAAAATTAACTAAAAATGTATCAAAGACCTAAATATAAGAACTAAAACTATAAAAGAAAACATATGGGTAAATCTTTGTGATTGGGATTTGGCAATGTTTTCTTAGATATGACACCAAAAGCACAAATCACCAAAGAAAAATTAGATAAATTAGACTTCATCAAAATTAAACATTTTTGTGCTTCAAAGGACACTATCAAGAAAATGAAGTGACCATTGCCTCCCCCCCCCGCCATTGGTGGGGTAACCAATAACAGTTGGGACCCCTCCCCTTAGCATTAGCAAGGGGAAGAATAATTAATAGCTTAAAAGGTGACCACACAAGCCAAAGCCCTCTCTCTCTGCCTAGAGGAGCCCGCATCAAATCTCAGTGCGTATTTCCATCCTTCTCTTCCATTTCTCTGCACATTCTGTTCTTTACCCCCATTTCTCAATAAATTCTTTTTACTGGCCTAATCAAAAAAAGAAAAAGTGAAGTGACAGAGGGATAAAAGGGAGAACATATTTGCAAATCATATATCTAATAAGTAACTTGAATCCAGAATATATAAATAACTCTAACAATACAACGATAAAAAGAAAATAACCCAAATAAAAATGAGGAAGGCATCTGAATAGACATTTCTCCAAAGTTATATAAATGATCAATAATCCCATGAAAAGATGGTGAACATCATTAGTCATTAAGGAAATCCAATTCAAAACCACAATGAAATACCAATTCACACTCATTAGAATGGGTATAATCAAAAAGTCAGTTAATAACAATTATTGGTGAGGCTGGGGAGAAATCAAAACCTTCATACACTGCTGACAGGAATGTATTAATAAAATGGTATAGCCATGTTGCAAAACATCCTGGCATTTCCTCACAAAGTTAAACATAGTTTCCATTTGACCTAGCAATTCCACTTCTAGGTAAATAGCCAAGAGAAATAAAAACCTATGTCCACCCAAAACTTGTACATGATGTTCATAGCAGCATGGTTCATAACAGCCAAAGGTGGAAACAACCCTGAAGTCCATCTACTGATGAATATATTAGCAAAATTTAGTATATCAATGCAATGGAATATTATTCATCCATAAAAAGGAATGAAATATTGATACATGCTACAACATGGATGAACCTTGAAAACACTATGCTAAGGGAAAGAAGCCAGTCACAAAGGGCCACATATTGTATGATTCCATTTACATGTAAGGTCCACAACAGGCAAATATAGAAACAGAAAGTAGATTAGTGTTTGCCTATGGTTAGGTTGCAGGGAAGGGTTGCAGGAATTGAGAGTTGATAGCTAAAGTATATGAAGGTTTTCTTTGGGGTGATAAAAATGTTCTAAAATTTATTATGGTGATGATTTCAAAACTCTGTGAATATACTAAAAACCATCATATGACACACTTTAAATGCATGAATTGTAAGTGGGAAATCAGAGATTTGGGGGAACTTTGCTAGCACTTGGTATCTTCTTGGCTTGTAAGACTGCCTGCTGCTTTGCTGGGCAATGTTTGGTGGCCCTAAGAGTTTACTGCAGTAGAAGAGGAGGCTGGGCATGCCCAGTAACTTCTCGTCGTCTAAGTCATTTAATCTCTTTGTGCCTCAGTTTCCTTATGTATGAAAATGAGGGTTTTTTAAAAAAACATACCTCACAAAGTCTTCATGATGATTAAGTTAAATAATAAGGCAACCATGCAATAAATATTATTCGCCCCCCCTCCCCTTACTTCTGCCAATAGAGCTATCTCACAGTTTACCTATTGAAGGACAACATTATTCTCCACAGGTGCTGCCTGGGTGTCATGCCTGCTTGTCTTCCTCAGCATCTCTTAGCTAGACCGTTAAACACTGTAAACAAATACAATTCAGTTCCAAATCCCCAGTGAGGTGTGTTAATCTTCAAAGCCTATATGGGAAGCCACAGACTCTATGGTCTATGATTCTTGTGAGTTCTACAGATGACGAGTACAAAAAGTTTTCAGCAACTTCTCATACCAACATCAAACAATCTGGAGAGGTCCTGAAATCCAGAATCAATATTTGATCATTGGCTGAACCGCAGCCTTCCAGCTGACATGGGGCCTTTTAACTGAATAAGCCCAGTTAGGCACAACTCTCCCATTCTAAAATAAACCCCATTAGTGAAGTATTCTGTAGAATATGTACTGCAAATTCTATTTAAATTCAATTCAATCTGAGAATCTACAGAGAGGAAATCACACAATTTCAGGATTTGATACGTTTATCAAAGCCTTTCAAATGCTAAGCCCTGTTCCAAGACCTGTCTAATGCTATTCAGGCCTTTACCAAAATTTTTAGCTTTTCATGCCTGAAGGAGCTCATTAACAAAAAGGTTAATTTGGTTCTAGGTCAGGCAGAAGGATGACATGGAAGTATCAGATAAGTCTTAGAGGTGACAGAGCTATCCTGGTTTTGACACCGTGAAGCAGTAGAAATAAACAGCCCATAACTTGTGAATATCTACAAAGGAACCAATTCCAGAAAGGAAGATCTTCTGGTGACAGAGTCAGGAGGGAGGTAGGGCAAAAAGGGAAATTACACTGTTGTAAGAAGTTGAAAGGAGAAAGAAGTATTTCTGGGAAGGATTTATATTTTAAGAGACAACATAGAAAAGAGCAAGAAGAGAAATTCAAAGACAAAAATTAGCATCATTGTGATCCAATAAAGTTAAAAAAAAAAAAAAAAAAAAGATCCCTAGTAAATTCAGTGAACAAAGCAAAACATTTTTTTCAAATGATATGGAAATGAAGGTGTGGTAGAACAACCTCTGAAAGAGACAAAGGTTAGGTTGGAAAAATACTGCAATCACCATGAAATATTTCTTGAGTAACTATTTTGTGACTACCACTGGGCTAGGCACTATCTTGCAGTTGGGGAGGTAGGAGGTACAGAAGAAATTCGCACCCTTATCTCTACCTGGGGTTTATAGTAGTTTTGCAGAAATAAAACTAATGTATAACATTTTGTATTTGATGAATGCAAAGCATCTAGATAAAATGAAACACCAAAATGTGTGGAACTAACTCTATGAAATGTAGGAGTTCAGAACCAGGAAATATCGGTTTGAGCTGGAATAGCCAAAGCTGAGCTTCTGGAAGCAGTAAGTTTTCAGGCACAGGATGAGATGAGAAAATGAGAGGCATGTGTTTTACGTGAGGGCCAAAACAAAAATCGCACAGTGTCTGGAGAGAAGCAGGTGCAGGGTGCGGAGATCCAGTTGGAGAGTGAAGGAAATGAGGTTGAATAGGTTTACACTAGAACCAGATTTTAGGGGCTCTGGATGACAGAGTTTGTGCTTGAGGCAGAAAGCAACAGAAGAAACACTGCATAAGGCTGGAAAAGGGAATGACAGGGAGTTGGTATTTAAGTGCTTTGATGGTCATAATGGTCATAAAACAGGCCCCATGAAGAACTGCTAAAGGCATGGGGATTATTTGTGAGAATCAAATCAGAGAAAATAAAAGCTTATTAATAAAAAATAACAAAATGTAAAGAATGCTAACTCATTTGTAAGGAAGATGTATTTCTAATTGCAAATAATAAACCAACAGTCATAGAAGTAAAAAAGAACAGAGAAAAGACACAAAAATGATTCACAATCTAGCAATACGGGTAAGGAGTTCAGAAGAGAGTTCAGAGCTAGAGGGGCAAAACATGAGATTGACTATTTTGTTTTTCATTAATTTTTTTCTCTGAGCCCTGTTCATCCCACAAAGCATTTAATATGACTTAACATTTACATACAAAAGGACAAAAATGAAATTTAGCAAACTAATAACGAAATTGGACCAACGGAAAATTGGGAAGCAGGTAGAATACTGATGAGGCCTAGATAGATGTGTATTCATGAGGCAAGTGTAAAAGAAGGTGAACAAAGTGGCAGGGGCTGGCTGGGTGGGCATTTACAAAGTAGAGGTTAATTCATTAATTCACACATTTATTTAACTCCATTTATGGGGCATCTACTAGGTGCTGAGGACATAGTAGGGATATACAGGTAAATTCACATGGTTCCTTCTCTCCCAAAGCCTATAGTCTAATAAGGGAGAAGGAGGTATAAGCAAACATTTGTAGGAGGGTGATTAACATCATAAAGTCAAGGTTCAGAGATGGTAAAGGTAAGAGAGGTCAACTAGGACTTTGGGATGGGATAGGAGATAAAAGAAAAAATCCACAATATTAGATACATTATAGTGCTGAGAAGCTTGAATGAAAGCCAGGGAATTGGAATTTTGTAGGGTGGTAGTTAGTCTATGTCAAGTAAAAGACGAAGGGTAGGCTACACTTGAACATACAGGCAGTAGGACAATGGAATGTGGATCTCCAAGGGTGCCCATGTCAGAAAGGCAAGGAGCCCCTGGACTGATCATTTCATAGAGCTGGAGACAGCGCTAGAAGGGTTGACTCATCGGCAGGGGAACTAAGTGGGTCAGCCATGACAGCACGCAGTCTGACCTCATTTGCTACCTTCTGATTTATCTACAGAGAGAATTACACTCCTATAAAAAGGTAACTACTTTCTTACAATTGAATGCAATCATAAAGAAGTCACATAATTAGTAAATATATTAATTTCACTAAAATAATTAAAAGTTCCTTGAAAGTCTGAGGGTTTAAAAAAATGGGAATATTTACATTGTACTCTATTCTTTCCAAAACTCTCTAATCTATTTTATCTAGGGATTATTATTTGGTATGGATATAGCTGGACTCACATACTTCTTACTGAACTGCCAGTTTTCAGTACAGAAATATATTCACCAACAAAGCAATTTCGGAAGTGTTTTAATCCTCCAGTGACTAAGTGGGCCCATTTGTGTGATCATGACCTTCTGCGGACAGTTGGATATGAACACAGTGATTCAAGAAGATAATGTTCTAATCAGAATATAATCTCATTTCATACAATTTAGGAGGAATAATCTAGGAATTCTTATTTTGCCTTGGTGTTATTTTAAATTATTCAATAATGTTCAAGTGTTGTTATTTATCATATTTGAAGAGACTTGACATAAAAAATTCACCCCTCTTCATACAATGTCCATTTCTAGTTATTCTCTGTATGCTTCAAGGTACCATGACTCATGTAGACTTTGACAGAACATCAATGCTTATAACATCTCAGATCAATTTTAGTTTGAAGAAACCTCCAGATATGAGAAATTTATGGCCTCTGAGGGTTCTTCCTACATTTAACCATATTCATTGTTATAAAGTTCTTCCTCATATCTAATCTAATTTACAGTGCTGCAATTTTAACTCGTTTCTTCTTCTTATGAATTCAATGGAAATAAAGAAGCTTTCATGTGCCCATAAGCTATAATAACAACCATTATTTATTGAGCACTTACTTTGTTCCATACACTGTGCTAAATGCTTTACATGTTATCTCATTCCATCTTCATATCATGATTAAAAAGGACACATTCTTCTTGTCCCCAATTCACAGAAGAAGAAACTGAAGCTTAGAGAGATAAAGCCTTGCCCAGGATCTCAGGACTAGTAAGTGGCAGAGCTGAGATTTAGTAGAGGTCTGTCCTGTTCTTAACTATAAGAAATTTCACTGCTTCCTAAGAGTCCTCTCTCAGCATTGTCTTTACCATTCCTAAATAATCCCAATCCCTTTATCAGTTTTCTGAACCATTTAATCATATCAACTCTACTTGGAACTCTTAAAGCTCTCCAAATCTACCTTGCCAAGAAATGTATATTAGCCTTCCTCATAAGGATCATTTTATGGATCCTAATTTCTGGATTTCTCTTTTAGGTTCCCAATTCTATTACTGTCTTAATAACAGTGCCCCATTACTGAATCATGGCTAATAAGCCAAAATAACATCTCAATCATTTCTAGAATGCAAGCTAAAATTGAAATGCTTACTAGTGGATATAGGTGATATCATTGCTCTCTTAAACATATTAGGCTTTTTGATAAAATAGAATTGAATATTATGTTCAAAAGCATGACTGTTTTATAATCATCACCTTAGAAGAAGAAACAGATTGTTTTTTTTTTACCCCGAAGAGGCTGGATTTAATTTAGTGCAATTATTTAAAGTTTAAAGAGAAACACATACGTTAGGACGAACACGGCATTGTAAATCAAGGAAGGAGGAAAAAAATGGAAGGTTGACATTCTGTGAACTAAACATCTTTCATAATAAATCACTAAATTAAAGCAGAAAATTAACTGCATCTTTGAACCAGGTTTCATTTTATACTTAATTGACTTTCACATAAGACCATCTGGAATAACATGGCTTCTGATCTAAAGTGATGCACCTTGGTGCCCATCTCCTGTGTAAGTGTCCCATCACAGGCATTCTGAGTACCTCGACATCTCTAATTTCTCTCTTACACACACACACACACACACACACACACACACTTGGCTCCAACAAATACAATAATATATAGATGGGAATTATTATATCCATGAATAAAAAATATATATTTTTGTGAGGAATTTTGGCTCACCTTCAAAGTGATTTTTATCAATGTGGCAGTTGAAATACCAGCTGTAATTTTATATAGTCAATTTTCCACAAGAATTTTTATCAACTGACAGTTTGCAAATGGTCTTTATTTCAAAGGGAGGGCATACATTTCAGAAAATGTAATGAGAAATACCTTGCAAGAGTGATCTTGTCATCTTGCTTTCCCATCCTCAGCCTCAGAAAGTCTCTACAACCCCCAGCCCACTCCAATTTTATGTCAAAAGAGAAAAGACCAGTTTCTAAAAATTTATTATGATTCCAAGGGTCAACAAACAAGGCCAGAAAATTTTCCAAAGCAATGTCATTGTAAATATGCTGAATGTCCTCTAAAATTGTCTCTGGAACAAATGAAAGCCTTGTTATTCTATTGACACAAATTTCAGACAATGCTTGAAATAGTATTCTTTTATCATTCTCCAACTTTTATGTGCTAAACTAAAAGGGCTCAAATTCTGTTGGTTTGGTATAAGTTATGCTGTATTCCACAAGTTTTCATTCATCAAATATGTAAAACATATATCCCAAGTAACTGTATAAAATATACTTGGATTACATTGGGGCAGAGACTGGTTTTAAAATTTGCCTTAGAAGGGCCTTAGAAGTTTATGGAGATGGGGAATAGATCCTTTAAGACTAGTAAATCTTCCCAAGTAGTGGACAAAATGCACATACTCAGAGCTACTATTCTGACAGAACCCATTTCCCCAAACATTAATTATAAGTAGATTGTGTGTGAGCAAGCTCTTAATAGGCTGGGCTGGTGCAGTGTGGCTGAGATAGCCCTGGCATAACTAGGACGTCTTGAAAGTACTTTAAACAGTACTTGCAGAGGTCATGGACTTTCCAGCACATATGCAGAAGCCTAGAGCCCAGAGAACCCTCCTCTGAACTGGAAGGAACTTTCTCAGAGTTGGGGAGTCTATAGCCCAAGATTCCCATAGCTCTATCAGCATAAGACTAAAGGACAGATATGTTGAGGGGCCACCAAGGCTCACATGCTGGTGGCATCCTGAGTCTCTACACTACAGAAGCTGGCTTGGGATGCTTATTTGTATTTGGGCCAGTCCATGCACCTGAAAGTCACTATAAAGATCTTTAGGCAATTAGAGCTTACATATAGTTTCTCAGAAACTCTGATCTAGTTTCAGTATTACCAGAATTCTAGAACTTTTTCTATCACTCTGTTGGATATTATTCTCAATTACATACATAATGATAGATACACGTTTCCACCTTTACTGAAATGGTAATAGCCAAATTTTTTCCTTAGAGCCAGATTCTCCTACAAACCATTTTCTATTCTATAAAAAAAATCATTTAAACTTACACACACACACACACACACACACACACACAGAGCATAGCTTAGATTTTACATACATTTTCCCTTTGTCCCTCTACAAAGAATTGAAATTGTTAGCATTTTAAGTTTTGTTTTTTTAAAATGCATTTACTAGTCTTAAATGATAGTGATAATAAAAATGCTGAGATGCCAGATAAACATACATTAAGCAACCTTATTGAAGGGAGCCCTTCCTATTCCAATTGACTCAGAGTACTGGAAAAATACACTTCTTATTTTCCAGCTTTCAGGCTCTTAGGTTGTTTTATTCCATTCAAAGAATCACAGAATCACAGAATTTTAACACTGGAAGGAGGTCATAGAAATTATCTAGTCCAATCTCCTCATTTAATACATAAGAAAACTGAGATCATTCTTTTTGTGTGTAGCCAGCCAAAATTAAAAGTTTGTCAGCTCAATACTTCTACTTATTTATTTAGGCTTCTAAGATATCTGTTAATGCTAATGAAACTCCATTTCAAAAGTCACAGAAACATCTATTACATATAACTTTACAAATAAAAACTTATCATGCCCTTTAGATAATGTTAGCACTATTGAAGTTAAACTTCTGAGTTTTAGAATCTCTAACTCATGCTAAGTGAGAAATGATAGTTCCAAAAATCAACTGGACTGTAAGTCTCTTTAAAGCAAAGGCTAGAATATCTTGCCTGGCTTCATATCCCTAGCAACTAACAGAGTACCTATCTCACAGTAGGTGTATTTTAATGTGTTGATTGGTTGAGTGAATGATCACTCAAATAATAGTGCAACAAAGTAAATGCATAGAAAAGTGAACCATGAAAAATCTCTCTTAGGCTTGTTTACGGGATGGTTTAATTGAGTTTCGGGGTATTTAATTTTTTATTGCAAATATCAGTACTTGGCGTCACAGTGATTTGTCAGCACAGGATTTTTACCTGAAGTTCTCACCAGAATAGACACCATCCTTACAATTTTCTATTCTTGATCCTCTAAAAGTGTATTGGGAGCAGTCTAATAGCATCATGATTGTATGAAAAACTGCCATTAACTGGACATTTCTAACCTGCATAACCATTTACACACTCCTCCTTCCTTTTCTGCTTTAATTTAAGCCTATTTTACCACAAAACCATATGGTCATTTAGACTAAGTGTTGCTGTTTGGAATCCAAGCAAACATGAAGACTCTACATTCCAAAATGCTTTCAGTCTTTCCTCAATTTTCTTAGTTTGAATGAAGCTATATAAACTTGAACATCTTACCATCCAGAAGCTCCACGTAACAGTACACATCATAAGTTTCAAGAGGAGAACGGAATCCGTAGGTCCTGACTCCTTCTTTCCCCATCATATCTCCATAACATCCTACCCGGGGTGTGCGGATGGGGTATCTGAGGAAATAAAAGGATAGTAAGTGGCATTTTCCTCTCACTTCCAATGAATGAAGTAAAGCCTGTGGCCCCAGATCTCTCACCTAACGGTCTGATCAGACAGCCAGCCAGCATCACACTGCTCAAATCCATCTTCATAGGCGGCAAAGAGCTGCTCTGGGCTTGCTATGACTGCCCCATTATCCAAACAAGCGTTTTGTGCCATCTCGAAAGTCAGAGTGTACCTGCTGGTCGGAGCCCTATAGTGAAACACAACCCCTGCAAGGACAACAGCAAGCAATTAGGGCCAGGTTCAAATTTCTCCCCGTATTGTGCAAAACTCCTCATTTGGAGCAATGCATTAAATTAATTGGTGACAAGCTCATAATGTCATGACAATTCTTTGTGTTTACTTTACATAGCCCTTATTTATTCAACAAAGCCAGTAAAATCAGCTTCGTGGGGATTTGAGGAGCTCCAAAACTGTCTCTCACCCAGGGGTCTCACTGTACTCTCTTAGAAATCTTCCTAGTCAGGAATCTTGTTAACACGTAAACAATCCAAGAAAGGTATTTAAGTCGCTAAATTGCCAGTCGTGGATAGTTGTCCTAAACACAAGGAGGCATTCATCATGGGAGCACTGGGTACCAAAAGGGAGTAGGTGCTGCAGGAGATACAAAGAATTGAAGGCACTACAAACCAACTTCTCATACTTCACGATTTTGCCCAGAGCCAGTTCAGTAGATGCGTATAAAACATTCACCCATTTCATAAAAACATTCATTAACAGCACTTTCTTCAAAGAGAAAACTTTGAGATATTTACTTCCAGAGACAACATGCTAGAGTGGAAAACACATTGAACTATATATGAGTCAGAAGGCTTGTTCAAAGCCCGACTTTGCTCCTTAATTATATACAAGTCAATCTCTCTGAGCCTTAATTCCCTACCCCACAAAGTGGAACTAATATTGCTTATGTTATTTGATTGATGTGAATGTCAAATTAGAAGATGCAAAAAATGTTGGGTAGGCTATTATGTACTACCCAAATGTTTACCATATTCACTACTCGACCAGCATAATTTAGGGTCTTTGCTCTGACAGATGAAATGTATGATATTTTCCCCAAAGAAGGCCTGCAATAAAGTTTTTCAGATTCCCTTCGGCTAGAGCCAGGCCTCCTAGGTACTTGTTTCAACAAACATCACTGTGCTCTACTCTAGGGGTTGCCTAAACTAGTGGTTCTTGAACTGTGCTCCAGGGCTCAAGGAGTTGAAGGAGTGAGGGAAGTGAAACTGAGGGTGTGGAGCTTTAGGTCCTCTCCTCCCATTTCAACAAGAGCATCTCCATTTTTAGCTAGAGTGAAAATAGTGACTCATTTCGACAAGCCCACAAAGTAAGTCATACTTCTGTGTCTGGGAAATCTAGGCACATTGGGGTCAACTAGTTCTTAGGAATGAGATTTTATTAGTAGTCATATCATTTGTTTAAGACTACTTTTTTGTTACCTGGAATGAATTGTGATTTCCAAAATATCTTTTACTCTCCTCTTATTCCTAGTAATTTCCTGGGGCTGAGAACAACCTATTGCCCCCACAGTTTGACTTCTAGCTATAAGATAGTCTCCTACATGCCCATCCCTTGATTATCTCTTTCTTTCAAGATAGGTGTGTGCCAGAAAAGTAACTATGGGGGAATGGGCTAGCCAGGTCATAGATAAACACCTCTGATCAGTGTCAAGAGAAAAAGACCTGCTCAGGTAACAAGTAGATGCACTGACTACCCACATTCATATCCCCATTTCTGATCTTTCATGCCTCAGATAGAAGTCCTTGCAGAAAATTCATCAAATGGCATTCAGAAATTTTTTTTATTTACAGAACCTCTCTAAAATTGTCAGGAAGTGAATATGTTGCTTTCTGGTAAGTATGAGGGATAGGCTATAGTGATCTTTAAGACCTACGCAAGAATTTGGATGATTTTAAGTTAGTCTTATGTTGATCAAAACTTCAAATAGTCTTACAGGTAATTAAAATTTTCCATGTGTACAGATGATTACCAGTAAGGGGGAACAAAGGTGCCTCCACAACCAAGGCAGGGAACATCAATATGTATAAGTATCTGCAATTGCTGGAATAATTTGAAGTCCTCATGGGGCTAAGGAGATTAAGTGGGGGATTTTCATTGTTTCAGAGGGGCGAGGGCAAACCTATTGCTAATTCTTTAATGGTGAAAAATTGTAAGAAGTTGTTAAACCCCTCTTAGGATTTTAAAAAGGTGAGAGAGAGAAAGAGAGAGATCACAGGAGAACAATCTTACATTAAATGATAAAATGGTTAGAAGAGCCCGGGGTATTTTGTGGATGCCTCTGCAACATAAAAATAGATTTATAGATGAGAGCAATCGAATCTTGATGTAAAAGGATGTTCAGAAAGTTAATTTATTGCATCTGAATTCAAAGTATTTCCTTTTGGCTACACAAGAAAGGGTTTTAATAAATCTCTTTGTATGTATTTCTAAAAGGTAAATATTTTATAAGAAAATGGAGGGTCGGAAGAAAATCTGTCCCATCATGTCTGGGTGTTTGAATTTTACTTAATAACTTGCCAAAACATTATGCTTCCAAGAGCTAAGGCATTATGTGTGTGCCCAATTAAAGCAATTTTTCTTTGCTTTGTCTCCTACCTTCAATTCAAATGACAGATAAAACCACCACTGAAAAAGGGGTAAAACTAAAAGTTCTCATTGCAAGACTTAATGAATAACAGCTAGCACATTAGCGTTTAAAAATATTTCGCTGAGTTCATATTCTGATCTAATTCAAATACTTATTGAATATTGACTTTTTAAGGCACTGTGATATGTATCATAGCACTTAATAAGGACCTTAATTCTTCAATATAAGTTCAGATAGAATTTATATTTCTTAAAAGCAAGCAAGATGTTAATATTAAGAGAATGAAGGAAAAAAGGAGAAAAAAGAAGTTGGTGTGTGTGTGTGTAGAGTTTGAAACAAATGTAGATCAGGCTTTAAAATCCTGAGGAGTAATCACTGAAAGGTCTCAACACTGAATATGGGTTGAACACAGTAATGATTATTGAATTTATTATATTGGAATTTGTTATTTCCAATACACTCTACTACACTTTACTATAGGTAAACCAGGTACCATATTATATTGCCTTCTTACAGATTCGTAAAGCCTTACCATCCACGGCCAACGACACGGTGTCCTGGGTGTCTTCAATTCCGAACATGACGTCGCAGCGGTAGAGGCCCGCGTCACTGGCGCGCAGCTTGACCACGGTGAGCGAGGCATCGCCCACGTCCTCGGGGTGCATAGGCACAGAAATTCTCCCTTTGTAGCCCTGACTAATCTTGATATTCCCATTTTGGGCCACTAGAACAGTAGTCTCCTTTAAATCTTTTCCATTTTTGTCCACTTCAATCTTAGACCATTTGATTCGGAGAAATTCGCTGGTGGTATTGTAACTGGGTGGTAACGTCGGCAAGGTTGAAAAATGACAAGGTAAGTTGACTTTTCCAGAGAGGGAACCCTTAACAGGTGGGTTTTTTTCCACTTTCACTAGAGGAAAGAGAAAGTTCCACATTAACAGTCTTGAAAAAACTAAACTGAGTACCTCAAATATGTGAATGGGCAAGAAACTTTTATACTGGTTAGGTTGATACCTCCAATATGTGAAATAATTAAAGACTTTATATACAGAGAACAGAACAACATTTCAATAACGCTTGATAACAAAGACAGGCATCAATAATGCCCATTTTTATACATTGAAATTAAAGTATTTGTAACTTAGTGCTTAATATGAACACAATAAATGGTAAAAATAAGGCAAGTAAAAGAAAGCAGTCAAAGGCAACTGAGATCCACAGTGCAGGTTTGAAAGACAGGAACAATGTGAGGAAGAGCTGTTGAAAGGTGAAAATTATGTGTACTCAGAAGATGAAGAATGTTTGTTAAGATAACTGCCACTTAGAGGAAATGAAAATAAAATTCAAAGAAGGAAGTGAAACTTTTTTCAAAAAGTTACTCCAATGGATTGGAGCAAGGGAAAGCCTAGCACTTGAATGAGCCTCTTTGGTCCTGTGTTTGAGCCACAGGGTTTCATCATAATGACAAATCCAGCCTCAGTCACTTTGCTGTGAAACACTGCCTCTCAATTATCTCCTAAGAGGAAAGTTGGCTACTGTTTTAAACATATTTATCTGTAGAATTTCCTGTTTAAGCCCTTGAACTTTTAGTGATCAAGAATACATTGACTGCAATTCAACACCATCACATGCAAAAGAAAATCTTCTTTCATTCTATAGTAATGCATTTCCCCTTCCCCTGGGACCTACCATTCAGGCTAGAAAATGTATTGGCAGTAGCAATAGAAGTTGTTGTTAATGCACAAGCAAATCCATTTCATGAAAAAATGGTCAACAAGTTAATAGCAGCTTCTAGGTGGAGGGAAATAACGATTTTTAATTTATGGAATCATATGTACTTAACACAATGTGGGCTAGCAGTCTAAAGTATTGGAAACATGCATCAAAGATGATATAGCTTTCAATGTAGCCCCGTGGATCCAGCTGCAGATGAGTCATTTTGAAAATTGCAGGAAGATATTATGGAGATATTATGTTCTTTAAGCAAAAGTAATACTCTCTATTGCTAAACATTGAAACTTAACTTCAAAAGACTGTCCTATAAAATCTTTATGACATAAATAAATCTAAAATAATTAATATAGTATCCTATCTAACATTTTTATGAAAGAAATCGCTAATTTATTTTAAATTTAAAATGGTCATTGCATTTTAAATATCACTTTATTAATCTATACATAGCTTGTCCAAAAGAGGATTTGAGACACTTAGCAAGAGTAAATAAAAATAAAATTAAGTGTGCTGTTTATTGGCTGTATTAAGTTATCTTTGAAATGTTACTGAGATTATTAGCATTCTGGAATAATATAATGGGAGTAATTCCATTTTTAAAATAATTAAATTGTGGTAAATTTTACATAACAAAAAGTAATTTTAACCATTTTAAGTGAACAATTCTTTGACACTAAGTATATTGACAATACTGGGCAATTTTCACCACTATCTACTTCCAGACTATTTTCATCATCCCAAACCAAAACTCATACTCATTTAGCCATAACTCCCCATTTCCCCCTCACCCGACCCCTTGTAAACACTATTCTGCTTTTTGTCTTTATGAATTTGCTTATTCTAAGTATTTTATATAAGAGAAACCATACAATATTTGTCCTTTTGTGTCTGGCTTATATCACTCAATATGATGTCTTCAAGTTTCATCACATTATAGCATGTTCCAGCACTTCATCATTTCTTCTTAAGGCTGAATAATATTCCATTGTATGGCTATATCACATCTTATTTATCCATCCATCTTTTGATGGACACTTGGGTTGCTTCCATCTTTTGGCTATTGTGAATAATGCTGGAATGAATATTGGTGTACAAATACCTTTCTAAGTCCCTGCTTTCAATTCTTTTGGGTATACACTTTGTAGTGGAATTGCTAATTCTATGTTTACCTGCCAAACCATTTTCCACAGTGGCTGCACCATTTTACATTGCCATCAACAACGTACAAGGTTTCCAAATTCTCCATATCCTCTCCAATACTTATTTTCCATTTTTAAAACAATAGCCATTCTAGGTGTGAAGTATTATCTCATTATAGTTTATTCTCAGAGTGAAACTGGTCCAGTCCCTTAGTAAGGATTCTCCAGTGAGAGGTAATGTCATTCAAGCTCCCAGCTGGTAGGTGACAGAATTTAAGCCAGAACACATGTCTCCCTAAGCCTAACTGAGGACTCTCTTAGCTTTGGTATTTATTGAGTTCTTCCTCTACCCATAAATTAAGTTTCATAAGAAGTCTTAGTCTTGGTTTCCTTTCAGATCTTAGACCATTCCTATTTCTATACTTGTTTAATACTATCTAAACTGAAACCTTTGAATAATTCCATCATCTTTTAGATAAATCCATAAAGTCCCCAGGTAACTCCCTGAGAGTGACCCTTACTTGTTCCATAGTCTTTTAATTTGGACCCAACTAAGAAGATGACGACAGCACAAAGATACCTTAAAGGTTTTGCCAAGAATAAGAGTCCTGGGAAGGGGACGTGGTGAGGATTCTGTGGTCTAAAAATCTCCTAATTTACATTCATCAATATGCTCTATGAATCTCTTCATTTTCCTTCCTGAAGAATTAGTTAGATGATTTTCTTTACCAGAAACAAAAGTTTTGCTTTCTTTATGGAGAATAAAGAGCTTTACCATACACTTCAATTATGGTAGAAAGTATGAAACTCTTTATCATCTCCTTAAAAATGAGTTAAAGATAAATGACTTCCAATTCCTTGATATATATAGTTCTTTTCACAATTTTAGATGTGTAGGGGCAGACATGAGATTCTTCCCAATTTGTCCAATAGGGAGATTCTGAATCTGAGGGCACTGCTAAATAATTGTGCTGTAAAGAAAAGATACAATTGAATAAAATGGTATCAAAAAAGCAAATTCCCCAGGGGCTATTTATTATTTTGGAAGTTTATAGATATAAGAACATTAAAATCTTTGATTGTATCTAAATGTATCTTTATGTAGAATCCACTCTTAACATTGAGATTAACAAAAAGCTGTGTGGCCAGTTCTTTTGTGTATTAAATCTTGGGTCTTAATGGACTGGGTCACAAGAATTAAGTTTACCAAATCTAAATATTTTAAGAAAGAAATTTAGTAGTTCAGAGTATAATGTTTATAAACTATGTGTGTTAAAAAAAATCTTCTACCTGCAGAAACTTGTTTGAAACTCTGACAATGCAAGTAATAAAAATGAATCCTAACACAAAGCTCACTGTTTTCACCAAAGGGTTCATTATCTAAACAGATACATAAGGGAGGAAAAGCTAAATAACAAATTATCCTTCATACTCTGTCAGTAAATTCTGCCAAATAAGGATGATGTAAATTCCATCTGCACAATTTGTCCAAACACACACAGAGACTTTAGCTAAATAAATGTCAGATTGACAATATGGAAATCCCAAGTGATAAATATCACTCCCTCATTCATTCATTTCCTCATGACTGAACATGATTCCATTTTCTACAGATAACTATGTCAATGCTAGAAAATCATTGGTTGGGCCAATCATCAAAGAAAGAGCTCTTCTTGTGTTAGCATAAAGCCAAAATTCAGTATATACAATGTGTTCATTAATTTTAATCATTGATCTCTTGAGTGCCTTGGAATAAAAAAAGAAAACTCTAAGATAGAAGATTTGCACTGATGTGACAGGTTACTCCTGTGTATCCCACTATGAACTTTGGAAATCTGTTTTATATAGATTTTACATTTTCAACTTTTGCCACTCATATGAAAACATAAAATTCTCCTGAAATTAACCCAAAACGAATTGCATCTCTTAATAGTAAGCACAGATTTACAAAGAACTTTATTCTTGGAGTAAAGTATAATAGAGTGGTTAAGAGCATAGACTATGGAGCCCAGCTGCCAGAATTCAACTCCAGGCTCCATGACTAACTTGCTCTATGATCTTGCATATTAGCTATGCCTCCAAACTCTTTATGCTGTTCTTCCCTCATCTGCAAAATAGGGATAATAAAATCAGCTGCCTCATCAGAGATAATATTAAATAAATTAATTATGTAATACACTTAGATATTACTCAACATTTTAAACAAGTTTTACTATTTTTAAATACTGTCAAAGACCCACCCCATAAGTGTTTGGTGTTTCTTTTCCACTGCTTTTGTTGAGTTGTTTCTTACTTTTAAGCAGAGAATCTAAACTTCGTTTTAAGTAAAGAGATGTCTGCCTAATGCCGGGAGATTCTCACACTACTTCCTCTGTAATTCCCTTTCCATTACTGCCCACCAAACCAACCCTCATTTCTATACCTCCTTTATATGGTCTCCCTCTTCACTGGGTACTGTTATCCTCTCCTTTCCACCTTCACTTAACTTCCTGAAACTTAGAAGAAGAGAGTTTCTGGGCTCTTAACAAATCAGTGGAGCCTAGACTCTGACAGCTATTTAGGCCATTCACTGCAGCATTCATTCATTTAGCTATTCATTCACTTATTCATTCGATGCATAAAATGATTAAGAGCTGACAGTGTGTCAGGCACTCTGCTAGAAGATGAAGGATGGGTCCTCTTGCAGCTCACAGTCTATTTGAGAAGAAAATCAAGGAATAATTTGTCACAAGAAAGTGATAATTGCTGTGATAGCTGTAACAGCACAAGGAACAATGGGAACACAGCAGAAGGCCTTCTAAATTGGCTAGAAAGGGGCTTGGATGGAGATGGCTCCATCCCAGGAGTCAGCTCATCCTGAATTCCTCTCTTGCCTCACCATACCACATCTAAGTCATTACTGGATTCTGAATGCTCCATCTCCATATATCCCAATTCACTTCTCTCCATCTCCACTGCCACCACCTAATACAAGCTATCCTATTTCACACATAAGCTACCACAATAACCCTTATCTTCCTGCTGACATTCTTGCTCTCCTACAATCAATTATGCACAGAGCTGCCAAAATAAAAATTTTAAACATTCATCCATTCATGTCATTCATCTCCTGAAACCTTCCAGTACTTCTTATTACACTTGGAATAAAATCTAAAGTCATTTCTAAAGGCTTCAATGCCCTGAATAGATAAGAAGTAGAACATCATGGATTAAGAGCACAGACTCCTGGGACTGTCTGGGTTCTTTTCTCAGCTCTGCTACTTAATTGGTTGCATCACTTTAAGCAAGTTACTTAGCCTCTCTGTTCCTGAGTACCTGAGTTTCCTGTGCATAATACATGGGTAATGGATGATTAAATGAGTTGATCATTGAGCCCTTAAAACAGTTCCTGTCTCAGAGGAAGTCCTACCCAAATGATAGGCATTGTTATTCTTTATATGAGCTTGCCTCTGCCTATCTTTCTGTCCATATCTCCTACTTGCCCTCTGATCACTACTCTCCAACTACAAGGACTTTCTATTGCTCAGACACACTACATTACTTCCTAAATTAGGCTCAGATTATTGCTGGCTGGCTTCTCCTTATCATCTTTCATATCTCAATTTAAATGTTACTTGCTCCAAGTGGCCTTTTCTGAGCATCCTAGCTAAAGTACTACCTCCCCTCAACCCAGGCCATTTTCTATGCTATCACTCTGCTTAATTTTCATCAGTCTGAAAGTACCTGCATTGTTCATTTGCTTATTTGCTTATTCCTGTCTCATTTTAACCAAAAGATTACATTTAATGAAAGCTTGGACAGTGTGTGATGTGTACACTGTTTTATCTCTAGACACCCAGAATAATGCCCAGCACATGGAAGGTACCCCAAAAAAATGTTAACGGATAGGTAAAAGAATGATTGGATGCATGGATGGATGGATGGATGGATAGATGGATGGATGAGCAGCTAGCTGGAATGACACTTGAGCTTAAGTCTTGAAGAACAACTTGAAGTTAGAACTGTAGAAAACAAGAAAAGGGAGTGCCATGCAGAGGGAATTACATGTGAAAAACTCAGGAAGCAGGAACACCTGTGCATGGAATTGCAAATTATTTCTGAGAGGCTGAAGCACAGGGGGAGTGTGAAGAAGACATGGAAGCTGAGTCTGGAGAGGGTAAAGAAGTAGAAGCCATATCCCTGAACTCAGTATAGTAGCTTTCTTCAAGTTCCTTGACATAGCTACTTGAATATATTAAATAATAAAATTGGAATTGTAGAATCCTCATTAGATGGACATAAAATTTAAATCTGCAGAACACAGTACATAAGTACCTGTTCAGTTACTTAAAAAATAGAAATAAAAAGGGAGGTGGGGGCAAACTCTGTCCTCTTGAGTGTTTAATAATCTTTCTTTTTTTATAGGGAAGTCTTTGAGAAGTAGAATTGAAGAAGCTGGATTTTTAAAGCGTTCACAATATCAGAAATGAGCTTTTGCCCATTGTCTGAAAGTAATCTAGGAAGTTACTGAAAGTCCACTTGCTTCTTTTGCATTCTGTTCATTATTTTGGTTTTATTTATTTATTTTTTCAAAACCACTGTTTTCAGCCTATTAATATTTCTAGCTGAAATATTCTCAATGATTCTATGTTACCATTCCATCACTCAGTACTCAAATTTTGATTCCAAATTATACCAAAGAAATTGTTACCACACTCACCTTTATGTAGTGCATGGGTTGCTATTAAGGTAGAGTACATCCATAAGATGGCTTTTATATTTATCAACATCTTGTCCTAGAAATGAAGAAGAATTCAAAGTAAATCATAAGCATTCAGGTTTTGGCAGACCATAAATCACATTCTTTGCATTGCATGTATTAAGAGTACAAAAAAAGCAGCTCCTCTTGCATTGTAAAAACAGGGGAATTTGTAATAGGAGAAGTTGTCCCAACACTTTAATTACTAGTTTGAATATCACCAAATGTAATATTTACCAAAATAATTCCAGAACTCAATTTGGGGACATATGACAATGTGTGACAACCACAGATGAGTAAGCCCTAGGAAGAACAATACTAACTACAGCCTAAATAACTAGCAGCTAGGAGCTGGAGCACAGAGGGAGGGGTGACCATAAAGTCTATTTGGAAACAGGAAGCTGGTCATGAATGGAGCGAGAGACTATGAGGAAGCAATAGAGAGACATGCTGAAAGGAAAGAAATTGAATCAAATGTGAGATGGGAAGGAACCTGTTGGGGGTTCATGCACATGGCCTGAAAACAGAAAATAAGGACTTTAGCAGGTTTTTAAGAACACAGACTTGATTTAGTTTCTAGGTGGCTGAGCAAACAAAATAAATGTACTATAAGGAGCTGCTAATTACAAAAGTGATCAGTGCCTTTCCATGAGTTTTAAAAGCAGTTCCAACAGTTCTAAAGTCTCAAGAGTAACAAATGAAAGAAAACACCCTGTCAAAAAACCCAGCCCTGGCTTTGCCATTAACTTATCCTGTGACTTTGGGCAAACAAAGCATTTAACAATCTAGGTCTCAGAATAATCCCTTCCAGCTTGAATTTCTATGACGCTATGATTATGGGGAGAATAAGTACCTGTGTTGAGGATCATCTAGAACTCAAAGATCCACCCTCAGAAAATCTGCAGATGATTTGGTCTCTACAGTTGTGCCTTCTCAGTTACATTTAGTCTATTCCATTACAACCATTGTTGGTTGGCTTACCCAGGAACCATTTCTCTTTCTCTTTCCTAACAAAACTCTGATCCCATTCCAGTGCCTACCTTCCTTCACACACCCATATGCTTTAAAGAAACCCATGTCCAACACCAGCCCAAGGTGGATTATTCTGATTATACTAAATCAATTGCAGTGGTCCCATTTGATTCATTTCGGATTGAGTATTGATGCAATTTTGGCAAATGAGATGTGAGGGATCTCTGCTGGGGTGGGAAAGCTTCCTGGGAAAAATCCATCAATCTTTATACGACAAAAAGAAAGAAATGGTTGCCTTTCTTCACTGGGTTTTGTCATGATAGGATACGTCTCCTGAATATATTGTAGCCATATTTCATCCATTACTATATAAAACAGCTTTTGTGGATGAAGCTGAGAGAGAATCAGGAGAAACAGGTCTTAAGTCCTAAAGAGTTACACCTACCTTTGGATTTCATTTTATGTGAGGTAATAAATTCCTTTATTGCTTAAACTCCAATCAGGGCTTTTTGTTACTTGCAGCTGACCACATCCTAAATGACACACATTATAGTTGGTACCCTAAATAACTTGCTCACAGCTTCCTTAGAAAATGTCTAAATTCTGCATCATACAGGAAACCTACATTGAAAAAAAATGCTGTAGGAATCCAAGTCCAATTTGTGCTCAAGTTCAATTTTTCAGTTCATGACAGCTATTCTTTTTTCCTTAATATTGTCTGCATTTGA
The DNA here is from genome assembly GCA_029593785.1 of Cabassous unicinctus. Taxonomy (NCBI): domain Eukaryota; kingdom Metazoa; phylum Chordata; class Mammalia; order Cingulata; family Chlamyphoridae; genus Cabassous; species Cabassous unicinctus. Next base: position 24,520 of record JAQZBX010001972.1, on the reverse strand, counting down.
TTTCTATACATTCAGAAATAAGATATTGCAATCCTTCAAAAACACAATTATAAAATTCTTCTATTCTAGATATTCACTGAAGGGCATTTTTGAAACTAATACATTATATACCTCATATTTTTCATCTCTCGGCCATTTGACAACTCGCAATGAAAATCATATAGTTGGTAACCCCACATTAACCTTGATAATTATGTTTATTTTCTATCAAATAGTTATTGGGATATGCTAATAGACTTTCTTAAATGCTAATAAGGAAACACCATGTATTTCTACCATTTCTAGATTTTTATAAGATACCACAGCAGGCAGGAAGCACACACCTATATCTAAATGAAATATTAAAATATTTCAGGGAAAAATAAAGTATCAATTTCACAGACTCTCTAGTTTAAAGTTTCCAAAGTTTGGGTTGTTTCATAAAACGCTGGTTAAGGAAATGCGTTTGCAAGTATTAACTGAATCCAAATAAGAAACAGTTCTTTGATTGTAATTATAAATAATAATTTCCTATATTTCTTCAAGAAAAATTGCTCTCAGTGTTTTTTTTTTTCCCCAGGAAACATTTAGAAGCGTAATGTTAAAAGTTTGGGCTCTGTTGTCAAATAGCCCTGAATTCAAATTCTGCAATCACCATTTACACTCCACTTACATTCTGGTTAAGTTCCTAACTCTCTCTAAACCTTATTTTCTGTAGCTATTTAATAGTAAAATTCAGTATTTACTTATTGAAGATATTGTGAGAACTGGTAAAATAATGTATATAAAATGCAACTCAGAGTTTGATATTCTGTGTTCAACAATCAATATTTATTATTAAAATGGCTTATTCAGAGTTTCTACCGGTTTTCTCTTCCTGGTTTTATATCACTAATAGTAAAAAGGCAAGTATTTGAAGCTCTACTATGGTGGTAGCAGTATACAAATTTATTCTTACAATAAATTGCCAAACAACATTTTGCTATGTACTTTAAAATCATTATCTATGAACATGTTATCTCCTTTGTAGAACAGTAGGCTTCTGGAAGGCAAAGCTGGTATCTTGTTCAATTTAATAATTCTCACAATGTTTCTACAGTGTCAGGTTTAGAGTAGACCTTGTGGAATATTTGCAGACCAAATGAATGACCAATGCCTCCATTTTCTAACCAGAAACATACTTTGAAACATAAGTGCCAACAATTCTTTGTGAACATTCTCAGGTAGGCTAATTAACACTTGAAACACATTTGAATCAATCCAGTTGAATATTTGCCATGACTTAATAATTATCTGTTTATGTAATCAAATGCACATATATGCATATGTATTTATATATCATTTTACAAATATTGGTATGTATTGTGAAAAATTTGATTTTTACCCACAATAAAAAATAAATAAATAAATAGTAAAAAAAAATAATAATAATTATCTGATGCTTGTTAATATCTAGTTTCTCATAGCAAAACCAGAGGAGAAAGTGTCATTTTGAACCAGGAATCTGGTTTTCTATATCCTAGCTTCCTATCCAAGACAGATACTCAAAAGTCTAATTTTTGTGTACCATACTTCATCCTTATAATAGTGCCTCTTTTTTTTTGAAGGATGTGGGAAATGGTCCTTCATCTATGTAAGTATAACAAGTATATTCATCACAGTCCCTTAGACTAGGTAGGGAAGAAAGCTAGTGCATTAAAAATAGAAAAGAGAGAAAGATGACAGAGTGAAATGCTTCAGAGCCTCATCTTCATAACAAAAGTATTCATGGAGCATTGTTATGGTGGGTGGAGATCCACATAATAACAGAAAGAATATCAAATTCCCATCCTAGGTAGTTTTGCTACATTTTCTGGTGGTAAGTGCAGGGGTGGTGCCTAGTGAAGGAAGATGGACAATTGTGACAGGCCTTTAATATTGATGATTGTACTTATGAACCTTTTCTTTTCAAATTGAAACTTAGCCTAGTGTTATATGTTGCCTAAGAGTTACCTCCTAAGGGCCTCCTTGTTGCTCAAATGTGGACTCTCTCTAAGCCAAACTCAGCATATAAACACACTACCTTCCCCCCAGCATGAGACATGACTCCCAGGGATAAGCCTCCCTGACACTGAGGGATTATTACTAAGTACCAACTAGCAATGCATCTGGAAAAAGACCTTGACCAAAAGGGCAAAGTGGTAAATACAAATGAGTTTTTATGGCTAGGAGATTTCAAAGTGAGTTGAGAGGTCATTCCAGAGGTTACACTTATGCAAGTCTCAGCAGGATCTCATTGACTGCCACAGTAAACAGTGCCTCAAATAATGGGGCTCCTGAGGGCTCTAGAGATATCCAGAAACTATAATCAGGGCAGACAGCTCAGGAGTTTGGCACCCTGTTAGTGGGCCTTACTTTGGTATTTATGCTTCCCAGTGTGACACAGTTAGAATCATTTGTGGTTTCCTTACACATGGCTCTTCTGCCCCTTCTGTTTGAACCTATAGTTGGGACACTTAATAGGTGTGTGTCCAAGAGATTAAATCTTTGGCCCATCCATGTGCCAATTGGGCCCTGAATCTCAGAAGAGTTGTAACACCTACTCTCCAGGTCATTGGACTCACCCTGGACAACTAGCAAGGAGATGATGGTGGACAATGCCCATCCCAAGGAACAGAGAGAATCTGCAACTGCAAGCAAGATAGTCTCATCCATCTGTCCCATGGGATCTAAGCCCTCTCAATTAGAGGTAGAGTGGGCATCATCATACCAGAATCCTCAGTGTTGGGGAATGAATGAAGGACTAGAGTAGACTTACTGTTATTTTACTATAGACTTATTGTGATTCTAGCAATGGAAGAACTGTTATCATTGATGTGGAGGCAGTAGCCACTGGAGGCTCTGAGGGGAGGGAGAGGGAAAAATAGGTGTAATATAGGGGCATTTTTGGGACATTGGAATTGTTCTGCATGATGTTGCAGTGATGGATACAGTCCATTATACATTTTGTCACAACTTACAGGATTGTGTGGGACAGAGAGTAAACTATAATGTAAACTATTATCCTCAGTTAGTGGCAGTGCTTCAATATGTGTTCATCAATTGTAATAAATGTACTACACTAATGAAGGATGTTGTTAATGTGGAAAAGTGTGGGAAGGGTAGGAAGTAGGGCATAGAGAACTCCCCTATATTCTTATGTAACATTTATCTAATCTAAAGTATCTTTAAAAATACTTTTAAGTGTAATTTAAAAAGGAAAAAATGGTATATGAACACAAAGAGAATATCAATAGAGACATGAGAATTAAAAAAACAAACAAACAAACAAACAAGAAAAAAACAGAGCTGAAAACAGTAACAGAAAAAAAAATCCCTTGAAGGATTCAATAGCAGATTGGAGCTGGCAGAAGAAAGAACCAGAGAACTTGAAGACAAAATAATTGAAATCAGTCTGAGAAGCAGAATGAAGAATGAAGAAAAGTGTACAGAGTCTGGGGAACTTGTGGAATACTATCAAATATACAAATATATGCATTGTGGGAATCCCAAAAGGAGAAGAAAGAGAGAAATGACAGAGAATATTCAAAGAAATAATGGCTGAAAGCTCTCCAAATCTAATGACAGACATGAATTATACACATCCAAAATGCTCAAAAAACTCCAAACATGTTAAAACCCAAATAGACACATGCCATGCAAATTATAATCAAGCTGTTGAATGCCAAAGATAGAGAGAGAATTCTTAAAGTTGCAAGAATGAAGCAGCATGTCACATACAAGGGAGCCTCAATAAGATTAAGTGCGTTTCTCAATGGAAACCACAGAGGCAAGAAGGTGGTGGGATAACATAGTTAAGGAGCTGAAAGCAAAAACTGCAAAACAAGAATTTTATATCTGGCAACATAGTCTTTCAAAATGAGGGAGAGATTAAGACATTCTCAGATAAACAAAAGGTGAGGGAGTTCATCACGACTAGACCAGCCCTAGAAGAAATGCTAAAGAGAGTTCCTCAGGTTAAAAGGAAAGAACAATAGACAATAGAACCACATAAAGAAATAAAGATCTCTGGTGAAGGTCATGACATATGTAAATATAAATGTCAGTTCTATTGTATTTTTGGTTTGTAACTCCACTTTTTCACTTCCTGCATGACATAAAAGGCAAATATATAAAATGCAATGATTAACCAGTGGTTTGGGATTCAAAGTAAAAATGCAATTTGTGATAAGAGCTACATAAAAGTGGGAGACAGAGGGGTATACTATTGAAGTTAAATTGGTATCAAAGCAAACGAGATTGTTATAGACTTAGGATGTTAAATTTAAGCCCCATGGTACCTACAAAGAAAATATCAGAGAATATACAAGCTCATTGAGGCACAAAGTAGAGTACAGATTTCCAGTGGGGGGACAGGGAGGATGGGGAGTTAAAACATAATGGATTTAGGGTTTCTGTTTGGGGAGATGGGAAAGCTTTAGTAATGGAAGGTGCTGACTGCAACATTGTGAATGTCATTAATCCCATTAAATGGTATGCTTGGGAGTGGTTGCGATAGGAAAGTTTATGTTGTATTTATGACCCCACAATTGAAAAAAAAAGAGAAAGAGAAGGAGGAAGGAAGAAAGGGAGGGAGAAACTAAAGAGATAGTGACAATTAAATGCAATAGTTGATCCTAGAAGGGATCTAACAAGGAAGGAGAAAGGCTATATGGGACATTATTGAGAGGCACAAAAATTGAAATATAGTCTCTAATTTATACATCAGTGTTAAATTTCTTTAACTTGATAACTGCACTTAAGTTGGTTAAATAAATTAATAACCTTGTTCTTAAGAAATGTGCATGGAACATTACGTGTTCAAGAAACATGATGTATACAACCTATAGCAAGTGTTCAGAAAATGGAAAAATAGATGACTGAACGACAGATGAAAGAAAGAGAGAGAGAAAGAAGGAAGAAAGGAAAGGAGGGGGGGAGCAGAGGGGAGGAGAGGGGAGGAAGGAAGAGAAAGAAAGGAAGGAAGAAAGAAATGGCAAATGTGGCAAAATGTTAAAATTGGTGGATCTGGGTATCTGAGGGGGAGTTGTAGGGGTATGTTGGAATTCTATGCATGGAGTTTGTATTATTTTTGTAACTGTCCTATAAGTTTGAAAGTAATTTAAAATAAAAATTTTAAAAATTACAAAGGAGAGATCAGTTATATTTTAAATATATTTGAGTAAGTTGCATACATATACTTAAATCCAACATTTAAAATTTGGAAGAGTTCACACTAAATCCCAGATGCCTGACGTCTCTTGGCAAGTTAGAAGATCTAGCCACACTAGATCCATATCCCAGCTTTGTCATCAGTACTAAATAAGGTACAGCCTCTCTCTTTACCTCTGTGGGCTCGAGGCCATCACTCTCCCCAGTTAACCTCCTATCCATTTCCATTCTGTGTCCTATAGCCACCTGAGTATGCAAACCTTGAATTAAAGGATAGTAATGTCTCTCTTCAGTAAATATCTGAGAATGTTTTACTGATCTGAGTTGCCTGAGAATTACAGTTCCATCACGTTTTCCTCAAACTTCATGGGCACTCATTCTACTTCCTTAATTTTCTTAAGGCTACATCTATGCCCTGGGTTGTTAGGGCACGCTTCAGAGTTTGATCTTACTAAATGGGAAACTTTCTAAAGTCTCTTTCTATCTTTTTAGCACTATTCCCTCACTCCAACCCCCGTTTCTTCTACTCTGCTCTTCCATGGCTGTCTTGTAAGCACACTGTCAGTGATAACAAGTCTGGCTCCATGGAAAGACCTGGGAGATATGAGAACCAGTGCCTATGTTTAGCCCTCTACTCTAGTGTGGTCAATGAGAAAAGGAGAAAGTCATTGAACAATCAAGGTACAGCTGACTGAGACTGTTTAATTGCCAGAGAGATGCAGAGACAAGGTCAATAGAGTGCTGAACTGTGAAATGACTGCAGAGAGGATAAGGGCCATGCCAGGGATGGGCTGCCTCAGAGAAAGAAAGAGCCAAGGTTCTATTAAACAGATATTTAGTATTCTTCCCTTGATCTTGGGGAAGCCCAGCTGAGCAAAGGGTGACTTAAGGACACAAACACAGTAGTTTTGTTTTCCATTCTGCTAATTAGTTACCCTAGACAACCAATTGTCTAGGATACCTCAGCCACAAACTGGATGTAATGAACACTCCCTGCCTATCGTATTGCTTCTGGGTTCTTTCTCACAAGGAGTAATTGCTATAAAGGAGACAGAAATCTTATGGTTTAGACATGAAATATCATGAATTTACTTCACATGAATAATGGCCCCAAATGAATTTATCACTAATCGGCAACCGGATTCTTGAAGTTGGCCTTGGCGAAGCTTTTTCACATCACTGCACCTTAGCACTGCTCTGTCCTCTGCCTGCTCATCCTTGCTCATTACCCTATAAAAAAACACACTGTACTCTCCATTCCCTTTACCATGCTCTATTTTCATCACAGCACATATCATCATTATCCATATGTGTGTGTGTGTGTGTGTGTGTGTGTGTGTGTGTATTTAGGGATTCCTTTTCTCCAGTCACCAGAATATAAGTTCCAGGAGAACAGAGCCTTTGACATTTTGTTCACAGCTGTATTCACAGTATTCAGGAACTCAGTAAATATTTGTTGAATGAATGAACATAAATGCTATATGGCTTTATGCATGAATTTTTTTAAAAAAAGAGTGTATGGCTACTTTTTACATAATTTGATGAATATTATATACACTATTCAATATACACTTTTTTCACTTAAGATACAATATATCTTAGAGAATGTTCCAAATCAGCAAGTATAGTTTTGTGAGGGTTTTATATTTAACAGCTGCATATTTTCCCATTACATGAATGTACCATCTTTTTATTAACAAATTCCCAACTCATGAACCTTCCACTGAATTCCCATGTCCACTTAAGTCTATTTCTGGACTTGGTCTTCTATTCAATGAAACTAGACAATTCTTAAAACAACATGCACTATCTGACATTTAATAGATTTAGTAGGAAATACATGGTTTGGTAATGCTATTTTTGTTAATGTTAAAGAATTAGATCAATATGAGTGCTACAGACATGATATATTAATACCCCTTATTCGTATAGTTTTCCAATGATTAAAGCCTTTTCACAGGTTTTACACTCTGACCTTAATAACCATATCCATTTAATAAATTAGGAAACTAAAAGTACAGAAGGTGGGTCTTAACCTAGTCCTCTCAGTTGGTGAGTGCAATTCAAACTTTCTGATTCCAAGTCTAGTGCTTATTCCACTATGCTACAATTAAAATCGAACTCAGCAATTTAATAATAAAAGGATTATATTTTCCATATTATGTGTGTTTATTATAAACTATGTAGTGTCCTTTTTTCATTTTTATAGACATAAACACCTCTAAAAATCCCTAGAAGAATGAAGTAGGATGTATTTAGATTTAAAAAATAGGTGTCAATTTAGATGTAAATATGCATTTATACCCTTTTATTGACAAAAGATCTATCCAGAGGAATTTCAGGAAACATAACTAACTTAACTGACAAACACATTAAACAAAGATCCTTTGCACTGAGACACAACATCTCTAGCACAATCAGGGATAGCAGCTTTGCAGTGTCTAAAAACCCAGGATACATATGATATTATACATATATACATACATACATATATATATACACATATACATATAATGTATCAATTCTAGCCTCCAAGAAGAAACTGGCAAAAATTCGCTAACTGACATGATTAGCCAATGCATTTATTTCTACTTCCCCCTGTTCTGATTCCAAAACAGAGAAAGCACAGGTCTTGTGTTTTCTGCTAAAGTATAGACCTATGCAACAATCAGTGTGTTTCTTCAGACCAGAGTGAGTAACCCCCAACAATGCAGTCAGTCCTAACTGGTTTCTCTAGATGAATGGTTAAACAATAGCCTACTAGGGTCATTCATTCTTTTCCTCAAAAGAACCATGTATCTTGAAAAGTTCTGCTGTCACAGGGCAATATCCCATTTTAAATTTAGTGTTTAGTGATATTTATTCATAAATAAGGTCCACAAAAAAATGTTTAAACTCCACTAAGAAGGGCGAGTGGACTATATTAAATGACTATGAGAGTCAGTATTGGTTAATATTTGTTCTCTAAAAAGCTCTGATGCTCAATTAGTGACCAATCATTAACCACAAAGGACTTAAGCATAATAATGTGAGAAAAGAGAATAATGGGTATATCTCTAACATTAATCATACCAGCCTTGAGTTAACTTTTTAGGTCTTTTCCAAACACAATTAGATTGTTTATAAGTTTGCAGATACAGGTATATCAGAGTATGAGGTATTACCCTTCAGTTTATAAGGATAGAGAGAAAAACTAAAAGAAACCTGTAAAAATATAAAAATCTTGGGAGATTCTTTTCAAACTTCAGTTTTGAAAAGCAGTAAATATTACTCTGGGAGAACTTTTATTTTTAAAAAAAAATTTTTTTAGCTGCCAAGAAAAAAAGTTTGAATTCTTGCATAAACCCTAAGCGATTGTCTTAAACCCCATTCCTCTTCCCAGCACCCACAAGAAGATTAAGAACTGTGGACTTCCTGCTGGAGGAAGTAATTGCTCAATCACTTTGGAATCCACTGGAACCCTTTGCAGGGTAGGCATATGCAATTGTAAAATCTTCCTTTCTTTACTTAGAGCTCAGAACCAGCCATCAGACTCTTAGAACCTTTCTCCTTAATCTACTACTCATACACTTTCAAACTACAAATTCCCCAAATGGAAACATATTTTATCTCAGAAAACTAATTGTTGCTTCTATGGGTGCCTTCATATTTTTATAGTAAACTCACAACATTCTATTTTAGGACTTCATATGAATATTTTCACAATGGGTTTGGTAAAATTGCTAAGCTGTACTAGAAAGTAACTTAGGTAACAGCTTTTAGAAGGAGAGAAAAAGGGAAAATGGATCAATCAGATAACAGAATTTGAGGAGATCAAAGAGATCATTAAAACCCTGTTCTTCAAAAATAAAGCTAAGAAGTAGGAGAAATGCCACGTACCCCCAGGTCACCCCTGGGGGGGTGCTGAGCTCCCCTGTGGGCCGGGTCTCTGCTAAGCCTCCTAATGTACAGGGACCTCAGAGTTAAACCCGTAGCCCCTTCATTTTTGCCTTCCTGGAATTCTGTCCGTTCTGCCCAATGGCAATAGTTGGCCAATCCTAAACGAACTCTTTATGACAGTCTGGAACGTGATTAGTCCTGTATTTGACTAAAAACCGTCTTTTGCCTGGCTTGAATGTATTTTGAAAGTCAATATATGCAGCACAGGGTAAACTCTTGTCTCACATGTCTGCCAAAAAAAGAGTTTGCTTGGAGTAAATCTTTACCTCCCCGTGCTGCAAGGCAAAAACCCTATACTCCTGGTGCCATCGCTAAGCAGCAAGAAAAAATCTTAAACACCATTTTTCATAAGCGCTTTTTAGCGCCGTCTGGATAGATGTTGGGTCTGTGTCAGCCGCAGCAGCCAGCCGCCTTAGCTTAGCGTACGCGCCGGCCCACTCGGCTCTGATAGCTAAGCCTGGCGGGAGGGGGAGGGCTCGCCCCGCCCGGGTCCACAGGACAAAGCCCCGCCTCCGCTGGACTAGGAGGGCGGAGCCCCAGGAGGGGCCCCATCAGCATACCAGCCGCGCGGACTGCTAGTGCGGCCCGACAGCTGTCTCCAAACCCAGGAAGTCACACCCGCCTAGGGCTGGGACGTGAAGCCCTAGCCCACGTGGTGGCGGCGCTGCAGGGAGCTCTCCATGCGCACTGAACCTGTGGGGAAGCGACCCAGCCCGTCCCTCTAGGTGGGGCTGGACCTTCTCCGCTGATCTATTTCCTCCCCCACCTTTCCATCCTGGCACGCCGCGGCAGACGTTTTGTTACCGCTAATGGGATTAAAAGAATATCTTAAAAAGAGCCCAGAAATTCAGACTAAACCTCGAAACGAACCTTTCTGGTCCGCGCCGTCCTGTTTGAGTGCATCCGCCCCCCATCTCCGTGCTTTTCTTCTTTACTATCCCTCCACTCTTCCTTCTTTGTACCTCTCTTTTTTTCTCTTTTTCCTCCCAGCGCCCGCCTTCTTCCCAATATCTACGTCCTATGTTTGCCCTAAAATTGAGGAAGATTAAGGTGTGGACTGGGGACTCCTCCTTTTCAGAGTCCTGGGACAGAGCTCTGGCTTTGGGTTCACATGGTCTTGGGCCTTCGTAAAATTACAGAAGTAAGACATTTTGTATTATCTCTCTTAAAGAAGACGCTCAAGATTGTATACACGGGGAAGCCCCACGAAACTTGGATCCGCCCCTGGCCTTGTGTGTTGGTCCACCAAACTGCAGCCTCCGCCCAGAGCGCTGCGGAAATCCCAGCGGACCCCGGAGAAGACACTTTTGCACTTCGAGTAAATAAGGTCCCTTTCTTTACGGGTTCTCCAAACCCTAGATTTACCTCGCAGATTCGGGAAGTGCAAAACTAAAAACGAAAAGGGAAACTAGGGTCCTTCATCCTAGATCATAAGGTTGTGAAAGAGGCTCTCCGGGTTTGGAGGGCTAGCTTTTTCTCTATCTGTGCTGGATTTCTCCAGTAGGGGGCGCCCACACCCGTCTCAAAACTCCATATTCCTAGACATCTGGTTCTGCAAGCCCCAAGCAAGGAACTAGCGGCAGATCCTAAGAGACTACCGCCTCCCTCCCTTCTCCCCTCCCTGCTGGTCTCCGCGGACAGGGAAGACAGGGATTTCACACCAGCCATTCATTCGTCAGCAGTGGGGGAGGGGACGCAGGAGTGAGAGAGTCGGAGCTAAGGCTGGGAGAGGGGAAGAGAGGCAGAGAAGATGGAGACAAAGTGAGCGACAAAGATGAAGAACGCGAGATGGCGAGACTGCCTTTCTGCCTGCGGGCGTGTGCGCGGCAGGGCAGCTCTCCAGTAGCCGCGTGGATTTCTCCATCCCGCAGCACCTTTTAGGGACATGCAGGACTTGCCCTGGATCCGACAGCAAATAGTTTGGGCTGTGATACTATTTTTCTCTCCCTCTCTCCGCTAACACATTGATCTCTCCAAGCCTAATGGCACAGAGAGCGAGCCGGGACAACTCGGATGCCCCTGGTCCGCATGCACTAGGAATCTTGCTCTGCACCGCCTTCGCCTCCGCAGGGCGGGGGGGACGCGCCAGCCCAGGGCGTCCCCCCAGGCTCCTGGCACACGATCTCGGTGGCCGCCGGACCCGCCAGCGAAGTTGCTCAACTAGGTTAGAGAGCTGGGAGGGGTGGAGAGAAGGGAAGGAAACAGGACTGCTGCGGCCGGGGAGAGTGGGCTGGTTCCAGAAACCCCCGGACTCGGGTCCCCGCGCCACCTTTGTCTGAAGAGCGTTCTGGGAGCTCGTTTGCTAGTTGAGACGGGAGCGACAGCCCCATTTCGCTGTTCAGAGTGAGAAAAAATTCTTGCACATCTCAGGTGGTTCGGGGCATGCAAGCTTTTCCCGCCGAGGCGCCTCCCAGACCTCCGCGGAGCTCCAACAACCCCACCCCCATCCCCAACTCCTTCCCTGCCTGTCGCTGCGCACCGCGCGCAGGACAAAAGAACCCAGGGCACCGGGAGAGAGCCGTGACAGACCCCAACTCTCCAAAGAGACAGGGGCCGGGGCCCCTGCACTGCCCCCGGCAGCACCTCCCCCAAGACTGCCTGCGGATGAAGAGGCCACGTCCGCGCAGGTCCCGAACTGCTGGGGCTCCGAGTCGTACTGTCAGGGATGGCTTTCCAGGAATATCGGGTCGGGCACTGACCACACACCAGGGGCCAGGAAACCAGGTGGCCTGCACCAAGGCGGCTACAGGGACTCGTATGTGTGCAAATCTCGGGAGTCCCCATTCAAACTTTTGCCTTGCGCAGGTTAACAAAAACAATTAAGGTGCCGGGGGTCCCTCCCTCCTCTCCAGCTCAACATCCCAGGACTTTTCTAAGGTTTCTATATAATTCTCTTCCCTCCCTTTCCCCAATTCCGTTAGTCCTTCTACCCCCACCCCACCCCGGGCTTCTTTTGTCTGACTCTTTCAGCACCACGGTCCCACTGTATTCTTCTCTCCAAGTGGCCTTTTGAAAGTTACCTGCATTTTTAAACGCACATTTTCTTAAATCAGCCTTACAGTTAGTTCTCCTTGCCTTAGATTAAAGCCTTCTATCAATTACAATGCACTTCTTTTTTTTCCAAGCTCGATTTTTTTTCTGTTTTTCTTTAAAAAGGGAACAAAAGAAACGTGATTACCTTGAAAGGCGACTTATTGCAGAGTTTGGGGGGAAAAATCACTGCAGCGCTGCGCGAATAGGCTCGGCGTTGCCGGGGCGGGTCACATAGGAAGCGCGGTGGCCTGGGGAAAGGTGCGGAGGGTGCGGGACGGTGCTGGAGGATGCGGGAGGATGCGGGGCTGGCCGCAGATCCCGGTCCCAGCGCCTGTTCACAGCACCCAGTGTTCGCGGCTGTTGCGCCCGCCTGCTCGTAGTTCTTCCCCAGAAAGGCTCGGGACAGCTCGCCTGCAAGTTCAAATGCGGGTTGTGACACCCATCATCATTATATCACTGTACCGTCAGCGCCGAGGAGGAGACTCAGCGAGGAGGAGGAGGAGGAAGAGGAGGAGGGTTCGTTCACAGTCTCCTGAAGCGCTCCGCAGCTTCAGCCACTCTTAAGAGCCTAGGCTCGGAAAGCAGGCGGAGGGGCGGAAAAGCAGCTCCCCGCGCCTGCGGTAGGGACCGCCTGCCTCCCTCCCCAGGCACTCCCACCTCTCCGAGTTTCTTCCTGACAAGAAGTACCAATCGGCTTGGGGACAGCAGCGCTCCCCATTCAGCGACTCACTTAGTTACATCGCTCTGTGAGCAAGAAAACCACTGCCCTCCCACACCTCCCCACCCCCACGTCCCCGCCCCCCGCACTGCCAGATCTGGGTGAGGGGAAAGGAGCCCCCAGGCTCTTCTGGGGCAAGCACTCAGACCACTGAGTGCGGTCAGTTCTTCTTGAGAGTAAACTGAAACTCTAACATCAGCAAAGAACTTGGTTACAGCATGTTTATACGGCCACTGAGTTTGCATGTCCCATCCACGGGAAGTGTCAGGCTCACTGTTTCTGCCAACCTGAAAGGGACACCAAGAAACCGAGATCCTTCAGAGATGGTAGGGAGAGAGCGCAGAAATTCCCCACTGCCCTTCCCGGGAACTGCGGGAACTGCGCAATGGGAAGCCCAGTGTCATCTGGCAATCTACAAAGACCCTGGTAATAAAGGACAGGACAGGAAACTCCCCCAAGGCAAAGCCCTTGTCGGGTTCAAAGCAGATCCCCTTCCCCTGCCACAGACCTACATCTATCCACATAAGTCTAGATTCTGCTTTCTTCGTTCTTCTTTTCCCTCAGTCTTTTCAGAGTCCTGCATGGCAGAATATCTCATAAATTTACTCAGTAACAGAGACTTCTTGGGTTTATCATTCACCTGCGTTGTCAGAAAATGAGGCCATAATCTTTTGGTGTCTTTATGTGATTTTTGTTGTTATTCAGCCAGGCTTACCCCACTATGTAAACAACAACAGCACATGGAAGAATCCCCTGCATTGTGTTACAAAAGGTTTCCACTAGGACCTGACAGAGCAAAGGGTCAACCAGTTGATACAAAGGATTTCTGCTCCTTAGAAAAGAGGGACTTTGAATATTCCTTCTCTTTGAAGTCAAGTATGAGTTTTTACAATGGGAACAAATTAAGTCTAAGGTACATGTCTAAGTAACACTGGGGATATGGGAATGGACAGCAGACAAACACTTCTTTCTACAAAAATATGGAACTAACCTCAAAATTCTTCTTTCTGAAGGTTCTACTTAGATAATTATATCAAATACAGTACCTCAGCATAGTGGCAATTAAAGGAGAAAGTCAATTTTCACTCTGAATTTCTTTGGTGATGTTGGTTTCAGTTCATACTTTAAACTTTTAATAACCTAGACTCCAAGGCATGCAGATTTATAAGATGCTTCGTTTGCAAGTTTCTTTTGCAGGCTGTATTCTTTCTGCATGATCATAAATTTTAAATGATAAACATAGAAGGTTTGTCAGGAGATTTCCAATCTCAAAACATGTGTCTTTCATTTGTGCTTTTCTTACTACAGTGAGTGACATAATTATTAATTATGTTTTTAATGTATTTATATGATTGATTTATTTGTACTACAGTTATTATACTACCATTCTTAACATTGAAATTTTAAGCCATGAAAAGTTTAGAATAGCAGAGTCATAGAACAAAATGGGACCTCTAACTTCACATTTCACAGATAAGCAAACTGGGCCCAGAAGTGATTTCCCTAAAATTACACAGTTATTAGCAGATCTGTTACCAGAACACAATTCTTGACCCCTGGTCCAGCGGTGTTTTCAGTGCTCCTCATAGCAATGTTATAATTAAGATGATTTCACTTCATGAAATAAAATTAATCTTTATTTTATCCAAGCATTATAGCAGACCTTTCTCTGAAACACTTTTAAATATTATACTCAATCTTTAGTAAACCCAGTTGAGTTTTAAAGAGTTTAAGTGACTTGTCCAAGGCCCTTTGTAAGTGACAGATGTGCCAGTTTGAAAGGCTTATTATCTCTCTATTACTCTGCTTGCCTTTTATAATATAGTTAAGTAAAATATATCTACAAAAGAGAGGAAACAAGCAACTGGATAGCAGGTATTTTTATAATGGATGAATTTCCAATGTGTAATCAATACACATTTTCAAGGAAATGCTAATAGTTAACATTCACTATAAATTATGTCATCTGTGCATAATGTAACATGACATAAAGTTATGGGTCAGAGAGACCTTACATCCAAGATGTTTTCCTTTATCTTGCCAAATGTGTTTCTCTAGCTCTCCAACATTTATATTTCCTTATAATGTCCATAGACATTACAACTTTTGACCAAGTAGATCTGCAGGGCAAAGGCACTTTCTCGGGTAGACTTAACTAGTCAGGACATGGATAATATTGAAAAACTATATGGCATGCCTTCTTGGCTCTTAACATTATTATTTAGAAAATTAAACCCTTCTTCAAGGCTGTAAAATAATTAAAGTGAAATTACACCCCTGAACATCTGATTTCTTTCTCTAAGGCAGATTTTCTTCTCTAGCTATCTATAATAGAGAAGGAGGAAAAAGGAAAACATGCCAGGTATATTCAGAAAAGCCTACAGCTATATCATTTCTATATAACTGTCCTTAGGGAGTCTCTCTCTTCCCCTCTTTCTTTTTCTTTTTCTCTCTTTATTTATTTATTTATTTTTCTTTTATCAAGAGAAAGGGAATGAGAGCAATCATTTCTAATTCTTCCATGTCTGACAAAATTATTGGAAGTTTCTATTTTGCCCATTACAGTCAGGTCTGAATCAAACAGTAACCAAAAATCTCGTTCTGTGAGTTTCCTTTTAAATCAAGTCCTTGTACTGGGGGCATTCTTTATGTAAACCCCAAGATCCCAGGTGTAGATAGAGCAAATTCTTCATTCACAGTGCTGGTGTTTACAAGAAACCCCAAGCCAAAACTCTGTGCCTCACCTCCTTGTCTTGATCTTGTCTTAAGGAACATGAGCTCAAGGGTGGGTAGCTAACCAATGACTTGGAAAGAAAGGTGTAAATGGCAGGCAGAGATCCAGGGAGTTTCATTATCTTCATCTAAACCTCCTTCTAAGGGCTTTTAGGATCACATTTCAGTCTTCTCCTTTTTTATTGATCAGATAGTCTTAGACATGGCATTATCTCTTGCTGCTTCAGTCCCATCCTAATTAAAAGAAAAAGAGTTCACACTTCAAGCCCCTGATCTGGTTGATCCTCAGCAGAACCAAACAACGTATCCTTTCTGGATGGTGAAGGAATGCTGCAGATGAAAAATACACCCATAATACATTTCAAAGACCCTAGAAAATGGAAGCCAACCCTCTAAGATGACTTCATAAAATAAGCCTACAAAATAGGGATAAACTTTCTATTCAACACTTCAAATTCTCTTTGGTTTTCTAGGAAATACAGAAGTACTGTAAAATCTTTGCTGCCTTCTTTAGACAATAAAAGGAATGTTGCAAAAGGCAAAGTGATGGCAGCAATCTCATTGCCCTGTGGCTTGAAGTATATACATTACTTAGAAAAATTAAATACAGATAAATACCCTTAGAAAACAATGAAGTATTAGAATTTTCCCAGAAATCAGGCAACCGAGACTTTGCTCCCCGCCCCCCCCCCAAATGTTACAGTAAAATATTTCCTTCAATAAAATCGGGTTTTTCTTTCTTGTAAATGCCTTGCTCGTAGCTCTTTAGGTAGGGCAGATTTCTCCAGAACTTAACTGGAAGACCATCTACATCACGTCAGAACTATGCAAGCCATAGCCAAGTTCCAACGTGGAGTAATGGGAAAGGCTGGGCTGCAGAGAGGAGATGACTTCATTAGGGAGAAGACAGGTTCTATGAGTCGGTCCACAAAGCAGCCAAACTGCTCAGCACATCTGCACTCACCCGGGGAGGCTGCCCAGAGCGAAGCACCAAAAATGGCATCATTTTTATAAAGAAAAAGAGCAAGGCATAAAGAAGGCAGTCCAACTAAATTGAATCAAAGATAGTATGACTCTTAATTCCTTTCCTTAGTTTCCTTCTCAGACTCTTTTCCTCCTCTCTCCACTGCCTGAAAAATATAGCTCATTTGATAGAAAGCATTTTCCTGACTGAAACAAGACTAATGGAAGACTGGTTTCCCAACACAAGGAAGTGGTAGAGATCTTAGAATCTATGAGGCAGGGCACAGAATAACTCAGAAGTTTTCTTTAGAGGCAAAACTGTTGCTGTTGCTATTTATTTTCAGTGACTACTATTGATGGTGCAAAAAGAAACCACGACGTTTTGTGTACATGTGGTGAGCATAGATGGGAGACACAAAACAAGAAATGCTTCCATATTGAGAATAATGTTGGAAGAACTCCAGTATAGCTATCAGAACAGGGTATAGAAGTAACAAGCAGGCATTCCATTTTTATTCTATCAGTAAAAAGAATTGAAGGACTAGTTAAATGTCAGGGACCTTCTAACACTGTGATTCAAAAGAGAGCAAATATTTGCAATAACTATTCAAGAAAAAAGAAATAATAGAAAAATAGCATAATACTTAGCAAATACTTATCACAAACTGCTCTCAATTCCTTTTTCTTTTCTTTGTTCAATTGACCAAACATTTGAGTACCTTCTATATGCATTTTTTTAAGCATTACTTAAAAAGTGAATAAGAAATAAGATGCTTCCCATCTTCAAGCCATTTATAATCTCTAGAGAAAAATCAATTAATTCATTAGAGTAGCCAAGGTTATACTCTATCTACATCTATCTACATAGTAGCTAATAAACTTAGGAGAAATAATTATATATATTTTTGTTTCCATTGGTCCAGCCAGCCATCTTTTAAAACCATGCCATTGACTACAGATGGCTCAGGGGAGAATGATAGCTCAACAAATCTATCTCCTCAACTGGAAAATCTCTTCCATGCACATAGTCTATTGACACTTAATCCCAGGCATTAATCTCGTTGCATATAAAGAAACCATACTTCTTATTTTCCCATAAAAAAGCAGTTGAGGGGAGCTCAAGTGATTGAGTGCCTGCTTCCCATGTATAAGGTCTCATGTTTGATCCCCAGCTCCTGAAAAAAAACAACCAACAAACAAACAAATATGGAAAAATCAACTCTCATTGAGGAGAGGCCATAGCTCTGTGGTTGAGTGCCTGCTTCCTATATATGGGGTCCTGGGTTCAATACCTTTTACCACCTTATTAAAAAAAAAAAAAAGCAGTTGATTAAATGAAAGATAGTCAATATATTCAGGATTCAACTTAAATGACCAAGTTTTCTAGAGTTGATAAATCGAACATTCTTGCTCTGTGAAAAAAGGTAAATTGTGGAAAGAAATCATTCAATGTCATCCTGACAAGAAAAGAAATTCAGGGAAGGTTGGTCACTTCAAGACACTAGGGTCCCAAGGCTGTGGGGCAAGGGTGTTAAATGTAGGCACTAGAAAATCAGAGAAAAAAACAATGTGCTAAATATTATTCCCCTTCTTAGTATATTATCACAAAGCTGAAGTAGTCTGATTTTAAATACAGTGTCCAATTTACAGGTTTCCCTCAAAAATACAGTTGAAAATGTGTAATGGCCTTCCCCATACCCCATTTCCACAGCTCCTTTGGGGGATTTTTGTCCCTTTTTGCTCTCATGGCAGCTGCCTATAACTGCCTCCTTTTTCCTCCTTTTTCTCATAAGATGTCTGTCTTAGATTGGGATCCCCAAAAGGCAAAACCTGAGACAAAGATTCAAGTGCAAGCAGTTGAGGCCAAGAAACACCTGTAAGAATGAGACAGGGAAAGGAAGGTGGCTAGTAAAGGGTGTTTCTCCAAGCAGGTTGCCACTGTAGGCAACTGGAGTTTATTTCACTGGGAAATGCTAAGAAACAGTATAGACCATGTGCCTAGACGTATCCCATTCCAGGGCTGGGAGAGCTGAAGTAGTTATGCACCAGTCATTAGTTGAGGGCTTCTCCAAGGGAGTGTTAATCCCCTACCACTTCTGCCATGTGCACAGGCAGATTGGACTCTGGTGCCCAGAGAAAGTTCTCAGGCAAAGAGAAATGATACAAGTGAGGGGATATTGCTGGGATACTTCTAGCATCTGCTATAATTACTGATAGTCTAATCACCACCAAGGTTGGCCTGGAGTTGCATGATTGCCAATAACGGGTTTTCTGCTTGGTTTGGGCGGAATGAGTTGGCAGGTCTTAGGATATCAGGGAGGAGTAGGAATCCTTCTACCTGCTCCTTCCTCACAGTCCACTTCCCCTCACAAATACACCAGGATCATCCCACCACTAGCTTCCACCCACCCAGTGCTACCTCATTAGCAGAATCCCCAGACTGCGTCTCAGTACTTCCTCTCCCTCCTAGAGACCTAGTGGGATTTTCTCTCATCTTAACTCTTGGAAAGAACTAGCCAGATGAGGCCAGAAAACTGTTGTCCTGGGAATCATAAATGAATCTTACATTCATGGAAGTTAGGGTCCAGAACAGCTGAAATTCCCCTAGTCCAAAACCCTTTTACTTCCAACATGTAATCATCACTGGGCTGAAAGCTCTGTGAGAGCAAGCTCTTTAGACTTTATCTTCACATTATACATACAGTTCCTTAGCACAGTGCCTGGTACATAGTAGGTGCTCAAATATATATCTGTTGAAAAGATGTAGAAGGACTACATCTTTTGAGAGCATTCTGTCTCCTGAGAACTATCATCAGAGAGTAGGGATGAAAATTAGACTAAAGCATACTCTCTGCCTCAAGCAATAATACCGTTTATTCTGCACTTCTCATGTACATTCTGGACCAATAGGCTTTGTACGATTTTGTCTTTGAGACAATGTATTCTGAGCTCTTAAAGAACAATTTTCCACTATTCACATAGACTGTTTGTTACATTAGGTTGTAAATAAAATAGAGAAGAATACTTAAGTGCTATG
Organism: Cabassous unicinctus; assembly: GCA_029593785.1. Lineage (NCBI taxonomy): Eukaryota > Metazoa > Chordata > Mammalia > Cingulata > Chlamyphoridae > Cabassous > Cabassous unicinctus. Next base: position 4,928 of record JAQZBX010001972.1, on the reverse strand, counting down.
GGAAAGAGGTTTGAATATTTGAAAGAATAAGTTTAAGAATACATAAACCAAAGGAATAAGTCAGAAACTTGAGGAGAATTGGGATTTATTTCCTAAAATCACCCTCAAATGCCTAATCAAGACTAAAGGTATGTATGGAAAAATGAAGAACGTGAGAGAGATTGGTGTGTTCACTTGGGAACAGATGAATAGCTGATGTTTGCAAAATGGTGGGGAGAGGGAGTAGTAAAGGTGGGTAAAGAATTAGGCTGTTTGAAATCAGGTTATTTGGCAGATTCTACTCAGTGAGTTTAAAAAATTAAAACTTGGAAATTATTTTCCTTCCTTCCAATCACTGCCCAAACTGTGTCATATGGCCCTTTCCCTCCAAGAATAAGGTTCCTTAATCTTGGGCAGATTCCATAGGTTCCTGTACACTTTTAGCTTAACAAACACATTTGTTTTCAAAGTTTGAGATGCTAACCTCACACACTCTATATTCTTTAAGGCTTTCCTTCCACCAAAGCTTCTATGCTTGTAGGTCAAGGGAAATGAACTGGGAAGGGGAGTATGGTTTGCTTTTTCCCTCCTCTTTCACCTGGGAGTGGGGCTGGGGCCTGGGCAGCTGCCCCTGGTCCTCAGCTCTTACTCTTTTCTAGGCTTCAGCTTCTCTATTGGGAAGCAGCAGAAGCAAGGTAAAGGAAAGGAACTAGAGCCTCTTGCTTAATTGGGTGATGCTGTAGTCCTTTTTGAGGTATTGAAGCTTCTCTAGACTGCTTCTCTCAATAACAGTCAATGCCCTTGGTGGGGCAGGTGTCCTCGTGCTGGCCATCTAGGGCACACATGTATGTACTCTTTAGAAGTCTTTGGAGGATAACTCCCCCTTCCTTGTGTAATTCCTTGTGCTAGGAAATGCACCTATGCTTCTTCTTCAACCTTCCTCAACTCCCACTCCGGTTGATAAGGCTCCAGATTGCCTGTTGCTGGAGTCCCCTAGCCTGACAGACCATCCTTGGTATACCATCAAGGCAGCTTTAGCACCACGACCTTCTGCTCTGTCACCTGGCTCATAGAACATTCCACATACTTTGGCTTTCCTGACCAAACAGTTGGGGAAGAGGGTAACCATGCCTCTTTCTTTCCAGGACTAATCTCCAAACACCTACTCCAGCTCAGTTTAGGATGACCAACAAATTAAGTTTCTGAGTATATCTGCAGAAGTCCACTTTTGCAGACATCCTCAATTTCTGTGAATTATTCTCTTGGAGGCTCCTTTCACTTCTCCAATGAGGAGAGGAGGGAAAAGAGACATCATTCTCCACAAAAAAATCATGAAATACAGTATATGTGGAAGGCAATGCAAGAGACAGTGGTGAGGAGAAGGAAAAACAGGTTGTCAGCTTGTCAAAAAATGCAACACTATGTATCTCTCTGGTGAAAAAAGATTCACCTACAAAGAAAATAATTATAAAATCTTTCCTTCAATCTCCTTTGTCATAGCCCCTCCACTTCCAGTCTGTGCCTTTATGCATGTGTGTGTATGTGTGTGTACGCTCACGTCCTAGAGTTTTAAGTTGTGTTTGAATAAAAAGCTTCCAGGCATTCCAGTGATAAGGCAATCCCATACACAGATTCCAGGTTTTCTTCTGATTCACAGTATTTTGGCAACTCCATGGAGGTAAAAGAGATCTTGCTACAGTCCGCAGTAGATGAAGAGAAACACTGTCACACACCTGAAATTCCTGAATTTAAATGCCTGGTGTTTGATATGTGGTAGTAATGGAAGGGTAATAGTAAATTAAGTGCAGACTTGGGTAAAGTAAAAAGGTTCCTGGAATGTTGCAGTTTTGTCATATGCTCTCAAGAAGCTTGAAGGTACCAAAATCTGAGTGGCAAAGGGAATCTGAGAGAGTGGCATGATGGAAAGAACATTAGAACTGAAATCGTAGGACAGGAGTGTCAATCTCAGCTCTACTATTAAGTTGTTTTATGAACTTGAGCCAGCCAGTTGATTTCCCTCATTTGCAAAACAAGGATCGCAATATCTATACCACAGAGCTAACAAGAGTATTTGATGAGATAACAAAACAAAGCATCCAATAAAGTGGACAGGATCAACACGTATGGGTGTGCAGTCTGTGCACTGCACAAATGTGTTCAGTCAAGAGTATGGGCAGGGGCTGAAAACATGGAGCTATAATAGATAGGAGGAATGGACAATTTAATACATAAAAGTATTAAACCTAAGGGACTCTTATCTTCCCACAGCTGGCACCTCTTTAAAATTTCTACAATGCCTGCAGCACTCTGGTAGACACACAATGAATGAGTGAACTGAAGACAATTTCTTTTTTTCCCATTTTTATTTAATTAGAGAAGTTGTAGGTTTACAGAAGAATCATGCAGAAAATACAGAATCCCCATATACCCCCCCCCCACAGTTTTGCCTATTATTAATATTTTGCATTAGTGTGGTACTTTAGCTACAATTGATGAAATATTATTGTAATTATACTAACTATAGTCCATAGCTTACATTAGGGTTCACTGTTTGTACAGTCCTAGGCTGTTTTTTAAATTTTTATCCTAGTAACATATATGAAACCTAAAATTTCCCTTTTTAACCACATTCAAATATAGCTATAGGTGGTGCTGATTACTTTCACAATGTTATGTTACAACATCACCACCGACCATTACTAAAACTTTTCCATCACTCCAAACAGAAATTCTGCTCATGTAGAGCAGTAACTCCCCATTCCATGCCCCTGCCCCGACCCTGGTAACCTGTATTCTCGTTTCTGTCTCTACAAATTTGCTTTTTCTAATTATTTCCTATCAGTGAGATCATACTATATTTGTCTTTTTGTATCTGGCTTATTTCATTCAACAAGATGTCTACAAGGTACATCCATGTTGTCACATGCATCAGAACTTTCTTATTTTTGACTGAATAATATTCCATTGTACATATATAAGATATTTTCTTTATCCATTCATCTGTTGAAGGACATTTGGGTTGCTTCCATCTTTTTGCAACTGTGAATAATGCTGCTGGGAACATCAGTGTGCAAATATCTGTTTGAGTTACTCCTTTCAATTCTTTGAGGTAAATATCTGGAATTAGTATTGCTGGAGCATATGGTAATTCTGTACTTAACTTTCTGAGGAAACATCAAGCTGTTTTCCACAGTGGCTACACCATTTTACATTTCCACCAACAAAGAATGAGTGTTTCTATTTCTTCACATCATCTCCAACACTCGTTATTTCCACTTTTATAATAGTAGCCATTTTATTAGGTGTGAAATGGTTTCTCATGTTTTGATTTGCATTTACCTAACTGTTAATGATGTTGAGCATCTTTTCATATGCTAATTGGTCATTTGTATAGCTTCTATGGAGAAATGGCTATTCATGTCTTGCCTACTTTTTAATGTTTTGGTTATTTTTTTGTCTGTTTTGTTATTGAGTTGTAGGATTTCTTTATATATTCTGGACATTAAATCCTTATCAGATATGTGGTTTTCAAATCTTTACTCCCATGGTGTATGTTGTCTTTTTACTTTCATGATGAAATCTTTCGATGCACAAAAGTTTTTTTTGTTTATGTTTTTGTTTTTAGGATCGAACCCAGGACCTCATATGCAGACACTCAACCACTTGAGCTACATCTGCTCCCCCACAAAAGTTTTTAAGTTTGATGAACCCGTTTATCTATTTTTTCATCTACTGCTCATGTTTTTGGTTTAAAGTTTAAGAAACCCTTGTATGAAATAATGTCCTGTAGGTACTTCTGTGATTTCTAGGAGTTTTATCATTTTGGTTCTTGCACTTAGGTCTTTGTTTTAGTATATGGTGTGAGGTAGGGGTTCATCTTCCTTCTGTTGCATATGGATATCCAATTTTCCATCAGTGTTTGTGAAGAGACTGTTCTTTCCCTGTTGAGTGGACTTTGCACACTTGTCAAAAATCAATTGGCCATAGATATGAAGGTTTTTACTGAGCCCTCAATTTAATTTCATTGGTTTTATATGTCTGTCCTTATGCCAGTACTATGTTGTTTTATTACTGTGACTTTGTAAAAAGTTTTAAGATTAGGAAGTATGAATCCTCCAAGTTAATTCTTTTTTAAGATGGATTTGGCTATTTGGGGACTCTTATCCTTCCATATAAATTTGATGAGTAGCTTTCCACTTCTGGAGAGGGCTGTTGGAATTTTGCTTGGGATTGCATTGAATCTGTAAACAGCTTTGGGTAGACCTGACATCTTAGCAATATTTAGTCTCCCAATCCATGAACACAGAATGCCCTTCCATTTATTTAGATCTTCTTTAATTCCTTTTAGCAATGTTTTGTAGTTCCTCATGTTTAAATTCCTTACAGCATCGGTTAAATTTATTCCTAGATATTTGATTCCTTTAGTTGTTATTGAAATGGAATTTTCTTCTTGATTCCCTCTTCAGATTGTCCATTATTAGTGTATAGAAATACTACTGATTTTGGGGAGTTGATCTTGTACCCCACCACCTAACTGAATTTATTAGCTCTAATAGCTTTATTGTGGGTTTTTTAGGATTTTCTATATATAGGATAATATCATCTGCAAATAGGGAAAGTTTTATTTCTTCCTGTCCAATTTGGATTCTTTTATTTCTTTTTCTTGCCAAATTCCTCTGGCTAGAAATTTTAGTACAATATTGAATAACAGTAGTGACAATAGGAATACTTGTCTTATTCCTGATCTTAGAGGGAAAGCTTTCTTTCTATTATTTTTTTTTTAATTAGAGAAGCTATAGATTAATGGAAAGATCATGCACAAAACACAGAGTCCCCATATACCTGCCCCCATTTTTAAACTTTTGCATTAGTAAGGTACCTTTGTTCCAATTGTTGAGAGATTATTATAATGTAATATTAGCTATAGTCCATACTTTACTTTAGGGTTC
>JAQZBX010001971.1:51418-76487 GCA_029593785.1 Cabassous unicinctus | reverse complement strand
AATAATAGTGAGAATAAGAGAAATTCCCAAGTTCCTGTTCTTTCTGATCCATTGATTTGTTCTGTGACCTTCTGTCTCGACACTGTTGGACTTCAATTTCACAATCTATAAAACCATTGCTGTTAGATTTACTATTAGATCCATTAGTCTAGTTTCTGAGATACTTTTGGGGACAAAAAAAAGAGACAACATATCCATCTTATCACTTTATATTTTGCATTTCAAAATAATTCATACTTTCTATAATACATACGTTACTCTGTATTCTGGAGTTTTTCAGAGATTATATTTTTAATTGTTTTATGATATTTTATATACATTTAAGAGATTGTATTAGCTGTGAATGAAGAAAAAAAATCTTCAATCTAAATTTAAATCATTTAAGGAACAATTGAAATGTAAAGAAACATAGATTATATAATGCCAAAAATTACTTTATGATTTTTTTTCTTTTTTGGAAAAAGGAGAAAATTCTCTTAATGGCACTGAACATAATGGCATTCAACAGATAATATCTAGAATTCTCACTACAAAGTATAATCTCTGTGTATTCCTTCTATAGAGTTGATAAGCTATTCTCCTCTATGCAGATAGAGCCATTTTCTGTTCTAGTGTATTTAATATAAAGTAGAGAAATAGAGATTAGAAAAGAAAGGCTGACTATAATGAAGACTGGGTGTTTTTCCTCCCAAGATACATATCATACATATCAGAGAAAACATTTTACATAAATTTGGTGCAAAATAAATCCAATTTTACTCATGTGCTCTCATCATGAGTAGATGGCTTCCAGAGTCCCTGGAAGCCATTGTAAAATAGGTTTGTAGCATCTTCTCCAAAGCTTCTTTGTTTTTTAGTTGCCCTTCATAAATCTTCAATTATTGGTTCATTAATATAGCAATATCAGGAGAGGATAGAAAAATATATTTGACACCTAAATTCAGGATTATTAGTTATGGCATCAATGCAATTGATCATTTTTTGAATTAGCCTTTTTATATCTTTATCACCTATAAGTTTATTTTAACCATCAATTTGTGATTTCTTGAGTTTAAGAATATATTATGGGGTACGTGGGATCACTGAAATAAGAAGGTTAACAGTAAGCAACTATGACTCCAGTATTACAACCATTCTACTCCGAGTGTACTTTTGAGAAAGTTTTCCTTAAAATCACATAAACAGTGGTTGAACTCAGCTTTTTTTAACTTCATGCCTAAGAATCTGGAAGCCTTACCTCCTTACCTCTTAAGATGAGTATTAGTTCCTCACATACGTTCTTCAAAACATTTATGGGCCATTTATTAAAAAGGCAGGAAATGTCAGCGAGTAGAATTCAAAGCCAAAGGATACTTAACTTATGTTAAATGTTTAAGGTGTATTTTAGAAGAAAATAAACTGGATTTAATAAAACATATTTTGGCTGTGATTTTAATCACATACTGTAAATTTAATATGAAGGTATAATTAATAGAATATATTTGCTTATACTATATTTTTATTAATGCAAATAAAATAGAATTGATATAATACACTTAATACAATTATATATATATATCTACTTAATACAATACATTTGGAGGAAGGAATTTGGAGTGTGAAACTTTCCATTGATGACTAGGTAAGTTAATCTCTGGTCTTTAAGGGCCTAAAATTATTAATCTAAAAATTTACACTCAAAGCATCTAATTGTAATTTTTTAACCATAATACACTTGTAAAATAAACTTTTATTTAATGACTGTATTAGTCAGGGTTCTCTAGGGAAACAGAACCAACAGGAGATATCTATAAATAGTAAGAGATTTTATAAAACTGTATCATGCAACAGTGGGGATGCACAAGTCCAAATTTCATAGAGCAGGTTGCAAGTCAGGGACTCAGATGAATGTCCTCATTGAGTTCTCCAAGAAACATTGGCTGTATAAAGTAGAGATGGGAATTCTCTCTCTGAATGCTGAAATCACTTCTTCTTTTAAGGCCTTCAACTAATTGGATGAAACGTCAATCATTGCTAACAGAAATCTCCTCAGTTGATTGTAGATGTAACTAGCTATCTATTCAATCAACTCACTGATGATTAAAGTCCATGAAATGCCCTTGTATTACAATCAGTCCGGTGCTTGCTTGACCAAACAACTGGGCACCATTTGGCCAAGTTGACACATCCTAGCCTAACCATCACAATGACCAAATATTAGAAGAGTTCACGTTATTTGACTCTTAAATATTCCGGCACAGTACCCTCAGGAATCTAATTAAATGGGTTTTTTGAAGAAGTGTCAAGAGGAACAACCCTGTCTCTAAAAATATAAGCACTTTTAGTTGTTTGATATGCCTTTAAAATGCGATGGCTTTTCCCCCCACAAGGATATTCTGCAAATCTCCATCTCTTATATTGAATAAGAGTTAAAAGTGTTTAGGCACAACTATTATACTATAATATTTTAAAATTTTTCTATATGAGAAAAAAGCTATGAACAATATAACAAATTATCACCATATATTGGCCCAATAGTCTCAGCCTTTGATTAAATGGTCAGGAAAATCTATGGGTTAAGATAGATGACCCATATATCAGGTTATCAATTTACCTTTTTATACTATATTTTGAGGTTTCAAGAGTGACAGTAAAGAGAAAATAGTTCCTGAAAAATGAAATTCTGATTTCATATTGTATAATTTAGGGCTGAATTGTCACATTGCCATATTTAACTAATCAATTAAATCAAGCTACATATTGTAAATGTGTTGGATGCATGCCCTATTGCCATAGCATAAAAGAATATCCTCAACATTGACTACATGGTTTTATCATATTAATTGTTAATAACTTCAAGAAAGAGCCCAACGGTCTATCACTTCATTATTGAATTTCCATTATGCCATTTTGTGCATCCCACTACATTTTGGAAAATCTTCTGGAGGGGACAGCATGGTGACTTTCTTTCTAGGTACCTCTACATAAGAAATTGGGTTTGCTGTTTAGGCCCTAGAATCTTTGCTTATTTTTCCCATGGTATATCTCAAAGAGTGTTAGGGAGATGAAACAGTGTAGGGTTTAAGTTTGTACTGCTACCATATAAGGCAAGAGATGGTTAAGCAGATTCCAGATTTTTATGACATCTGTCAAGCAATGAAGGTTTGTAGAATTGATACAAGTCTACATTAATTCCAGATTGATCTTCATGCTAATTCTACAAGATGGTAATTCTGCAGAAAATTTGACAAAAGATTGGAATTTAATCCTAAATCTGAGTGTTTTGACTTTTGCTTAATTTTTATAGAAACTTTAGAAAGAAAATAAAATCTCTTAGAAGCAAAATCCTATATGGGCAATGACAATTACCAAAAAGGAAATATATTTGTCCTTCCTTAAAGATTGTGACTAGCAACAAGATTCAAGTCCTGGGTCAATTATAAAATTGGGCAATGATCTTTCATTTAAGCTAATACTGGGATATAGAATAATATGTTAGCTAGAGTACAAAGCAGCCATTCCTTAAAAGCACAAATGCATGCACACATACACACACACACAATGTCCTATTTTATATATTCTACATCTGACATGCACATTGGAAATAGTTAAAAACAGAAGTTTTACTTGAATCAGAATGCACTTTAATCAATGTCACAGAGAATAAGTCTGTGCATTTCTCTAGCTTACAGAAGAAAACAAAACAAAACAAAAATAAAATAAAATATAAGGATGCCAGAGAGGACAGATATAACAAAAAAACTTTCAAGTAAAGAATTACAGGTCTTTCTCAGGAAGATAATAATAATTAAGAAAAGAAAAGCAAAGTATAATCAATAAAACTTTGTAAATATTTAAAAAGGGAAAAGGAAAAGGAAACAAGTAACTTACATATGCTGTTTAAAGGGGCTCACTCGGTTTTAGGCAGAATTGATAGGAGAAAATTCATATAGATACATCCTACCAAAAGCGCTGAATTACAAAAATAAAGAAAAATGCCCAAGGACATACTGGCAGAGAAAATAATCAGGTTGTTCACAAAGAAAAAAATCATGGTAGTTTTAGATTTCTATATGTAAGTAAACATAAAACAATATTACAAACATAGAAACAAACATCACTTTAATAATGTCATATGTACTTTAACTATTAAATTGAGCATTTGATGATATTGAATATATATTTTTAATAATACTTCAATGTAATATTTAAAAATCATAATGATCAGAAAACATATATAACAAGAGAAATCATTAATATATAACAGATTGATAATAAATGTATAAGCAAAACTAAGTAAAAGTAAACAGAACATTTAAATGGTAATATGTAAATATGTAGTGAAGGAAAAAATATTAAATAAGATTCAAGATGAGTATTTCTGAATATAAGAATTTTGATTACATGAACCAAAGGAAACAACTCAGTATATTGATAGATACAAATACACATAAACACATATAATAAAGGAATAAAATGCAAAGATATTTAAATATATATACCAAATTTTTATTCATAAAACAAGAGGACTTTGTTTTCAAATACAGAAATTTATTTTTGAAAAGGATAAATTATAGCCCAAATCCTAAGACCTGATACTTCACAAGAACAGTCTCTGAACCTAATGTAGCAAACATATAAAAGAATATTAACAGGACAAGCCCAATAAATCTTTAGCTTGACTGCTTATAGAAAACTCTGGCAATTGCCATTTTAAAAAATGACAAAATATGCAGCTTTAGGAATTTTTAAAAACTGGATCAGGAGGTCATTCCAGAGGTTACGCTTATGCATGTCTCAGCAGGATCTCATTGACTGCCGAAGTAGATACTACCCCAAATAGCGGGGCTCCTGAGGGCTCTGGAGACATCCAGACACATAGTCAGGGAAGATAGCTCAGGAGTTTGGTGCCTTACCAGTGGGCCCTACTTTGAAATTTATGCTCCCCAGAATGACAGAGTTGGACTCAGTTGTGATTTCCCTACACATAGCTGTTCTGTCCTTCTATTTGAACCTGTAATTAGTACAAGAGTTGGTAGATGTACATCCAAGAGACTTAAATCTTTGGGCTTTCCATGTGCCAGGTGGGCCGTGAATCTCAACGGAGTTGCAACATCTACTCTCCAGTTCATTGGTTTCACCCAGGACAACTAACATGGAGGTGATAATGGACAACTACCATAACAAGGAAGAGAGAGCGTCTACAACTGCAAGCAAGAGAGTCCCATCCATCGGCCCCATGGGATTGCAGCCCCCTCTCAATTGGAGGTGCAGTGGACATCACCATCCCAGAATCCTCAGGATTGGGGATTGAACTATGGACTAAAGTAGACTTACTGATATTCTACTACAGATTCATTGTGACTCTAGCAATGGAAGAAATGATATCATTGATGTGGAGGCAGTGGCCACTGGAGGTTCTGAGGGCAGGGAGAGAGAAAAAGAAGTGTAATATGGGGGCACTTTCAAGACTTGGAATTGTCCTGAATGACATTGCAACGACAAATACAGACCATTAGAAATCTTGCCATAACCTACAGAACTGGGTGAGAGAGAGTGTAAACTACAATGTAAACTTTAATCCACACTTAGTGGCAATGCTCCAAAATGTATCAATTGCAGTGAATGTACCTCACTAATGAAGGATGTTGTTAATGTGGGAAAATGTGGGGTGTGTGGGCAGTGGGGCATATGGGAATCCCCGATATTTTTTATGTGATATTTGTATAACCTAAGTGTCCTTAAAAAATAAAATAAACAAATAAATTTTAAAAAAAGCAATCAGAGCATTTGCGCTGGGGATGGGGGGAGGCAGTGATTGACTAGGAATGGTCATAAAGGAACTTCCTATGGTAATGAAAATATTCTATATCATAATAGGGCAGAGAATAACACAGATGTATACATTTGATAAAATACTTAAGATCATTACATTGAACTGTATGCAAATTATTCTTAAGATCATTACATTGAACTTATGCAAATTTTAAATTTTAAATATTGAAGTAATATTACCAAGCTCTCCTTATTACCATTACTCATTCTATAAATAAAATGCAATTAATTCAGAAAAAAATAAGTAATTAAAACCTGAATAAAAGAAATGTGGAGAAGCTATACTATATTTTGAGAATATTTAATATAATTCTATATTAATAAACTTAAGTATCTATAAAATACATTAACTTTTAAGAGATTATGAGAAACAAAAATAATGGAATAAGGAAATTTCTTGCTGCTTCAATAAATAGGGAATACTTATGACCAATATTTAAAAATTAAGTACAAAAATGATGGGAATCTAGGTGGTTTATAAGTAAGTTCTTGTAGAATTTCAAAATTATTTCCATGATCTATAAAATGTTTCAGAGCAGAGGAAAAAATGGAAAATTCCCATATTCATAATATTAAGTTGGCATAACCCTGACAACAAAAATGATAAAATAAGACTAACGATAGCTGCATGCCAACATCACTTAAAATGCGAAGGTTTTTCCGTGAATTAGAAACACTGACTAAAGGAAAGAAACATATAATTCACAAAATAAGAACTATAAAGCGTAATTGACCTGTTTTTAGTATATAGTTTTACTATTAGTAAAAGAAAAGAAAATAACAAAAAATGATACTTTCAAGAACTATAATGTTATATATATTCCTGAGTGATAAAATGGGTACTCTCATGCATGCTATCAAGAATGTTTAATGGTTCAACTTTTCTAGAGGGCAATTCAGTAATATACACAAAGAAATTTTCAAAGGTAAATATGCATTGGCCCTTTAATTCCATTCCAAAATCATTTTACTATAGAAATAATTTTATATGCACAAACAAATTTAAGTATGGAAATTTTCATTACTACATTATTTATAATAGCCAGAGAAATTAAACAATATAAAGGTATAATACATATAATTTGGCTTAATTATTTTATAGTGTATCTATATAATAAAGTACTTGGCAAATTACATATCACATTTTAGAATAATAATTAATAATGTTGAAAATACTTATAATGGTAAATTTTAAAAAACAGAATGTATATTTATATTCCAAAATTATTTAAATCATTTAAATGTCATACTGTATTAAATGGAACACTCTCTGTTCTCTGGTGAATGGGCTTGAAAGTTGATATGAGACCCCAATTTCAATCACTTGATGAAAGTAGATGCAGAGAGGAGAAAGATACATTTCCTATAGAATCTACTAAGACATGGCTGGACTCAAACTGCTAACTCAAACTTCTCCTGCCTCTTGCCTTCTCTCTCAGCTAACTATATATGTAAACATCTATATTTAAAGGGGGAGGGTGATTAAAGCTTTTCTCTTTCCAACTTGAGCCAAGTAAAGGGGCTCCCTTCAAGTAGGATAAAGGAGATCCAGGAAAACCACCCATCAAAAAGGTGTGTGTGGGGGGGGAGGCATATACAAAAGTGAAACTGGCATGTAATTCCACAGTTAGAAATCTTTTTACATTGTACATTGCCCATTGCCTCCTGTGCTTATTTGAGCAAGGGCTGAAAGACTTGGAGCAAAATAGCAGGGCAAAGAGGCATCCGTGGAACATCTGTATGACAATTACATATGAGGTTCCTATCAGTCAAGTGTAGGGTACTGTCAATAGTGGAGGGTTATAGGGTGGAGACAGATGGTGAAAGGGTGAAGAATTCTGATGAGAAACAATTTCCAAAGACAGTGAACTATGCAGTAGGAGGGTCCCTGTGTGTCCTTCAATAACAATTATACACGTACCTCAGCATTTGGAAACCTGCCCCAGGGTATGTTCTTAAACAGTCATGTTAGTGAAAAGTCCTAGGCAGCAGCACCTCTTCCTCTTTTCCACTCCATTCCTCTTTTCCACCCCATCACACTGGAGGAGTAGACTAAAGAAGAGGAAAGGAGAGATGGTCTTTCACCATCCAGGAGCAAGACCTCTTTGCATTCCAGATCACATGGACAAGTTTAACCAGATATGACTGCGAAAGGAAGAGGTCACACATTTTGAACCAGGTATGGGATTAAAATTTTAAAATGGACTAGATTGGATTGAAGTTTGTGACAATTGAAAGAAATTTACAATTTATGAGTCTTCTAAAGATGTCATTTAGGAATGAAAAAAGGAAATCTACCAGCATGGTAAAAGGGAGTGATTGGAGAAAACTGCAAGCATTTATTTTTTATAGTCCACTAATTACAGATTGTTTAATAAACTGGTTAAATATATTAAGGGTTAAATTTATTAAATTGTCAGTAATCAGTAATTGACCAACAGGAAAATGAATACAGGAAAAATAGCCTAGCATCATCACTTGTATCAAAACTTCACATAATCACTTTGACTAAAGTCATGGAAAGGACTCTGCTAAATAATTTTGTTCAGAAAGGTCACTTCATTCAATAAATTAGGAATGGAGGTGGAACACTTCACAGCTAACATTTCTTGACAACCTCCAGGGTGGTAAGCTTAATGTATTTCTACCTCAATTAAAGTAACTAACATCAAATAACCAGCCTTAGAATTTTAAAGACAAAATGTCCTATTCAATCTGTGATGTGAAATTAGTTATTTCAACCAATTATCTATATATATATAAAGATATGTCTGAAGGACAGCTTTGACCTAGTCCATAGGGTTCCTTGAAGGAGTTCTTCAGGTTGAGGGGTGACAGCAATCCCAGAAAGCAAATGCAGACTCATGATTTTATGACTTCATTTACTTTCCTACTGTGAAAGCATAAGGATCAATCAACACCACAACATGCACTTACCAATATCTTGATGATACATTATATCACAGTAATCCAAGGCATTTGTGCTGGAAACAGACTCTCTTTGATCAAACTCTGGCTCTACCCCTTATTGGCTATGTGAATTTGGGAAAGTTACTTAACTCTGTGCTTTAATTTCCTCATTTCATAAAAGGGGCTAATAGCTATTTGACTTCACAAGGTTAGTATAAAAAATAAAATAATATACAAAATTCACACAGAATATCTATATTATCAAGCCATCAATTTTGAGTGTGCTATATGCAACTCTTGACAAAAATCTAACTGAAACTATCTGTACTTGAGAAAGATAGGAAAACGTGCTAAGCGATATCATTTTACCTTTCCCTAGGTTGTATTCCATTTTAATTCTTTATACCTGAACCATATTATCTTAATATCCTGACATTTTTCTGAAATGCTTAGGCAACTCAGTAAAAGAAATGGTACTGCATAAGATTACCCATGTGCCATATGCCCCTTACTTAAAAATATACATAGTACATTGTATAATTTAGCACCAGGAAAATATTTTTCTCTCCTAACAAAGGATATATACTTCTTTGGTCATGCAATAAGATTATCATATATCTGTTTAAAATTTACATATAGAAAACAGGATATATTGATGAATTGAAACCATATTAAACTAGAATGATTTTTAAATAATCCTGTCTCCCCTTCTTAAAAGATTGTTTATTTTTTTATTATACTTATAGAAGTTCAAGTTAACTGTAATGCTGTTGTTGAGGCAGGAAACATTTAAATTATTAAAGTAATTTAACTGACTATGAATAAACTACTATTGAGTTTGACTTTCCCATGGTATATAACTACCATCTCTCTGTGGAGTGAAATACAGACTTTAGCATTTATTTATATAAGGAGTAGGGATAAATATGTAATTTAATAAGCCTATTATAATCCTCTATTTCTGACTGGGGTAGTGAGACAGGCAGAAAAAGTTAAAGAGAGCTAATGAGAGAGTTTAAAGATTCGGTGCAAACATCATAGATCAACCTACCACAGTCAGTCATGGGGTTTAACGCCCCAGTCTAGTCATCTTTGTACTTCATTGCTCATCATAAATAATTGGAGAAGTATTGGAATTATTTTTAATTGGGAAAATAGTTCACAGTTATAAATGAATTTATTAATGTCCACTGACTCTTTTCTGTATGGAAATACATATATCATGTTTTTACTTTGTTTAATATTCAATACATTAAATATAGACAATGAATGTGGCAGTTTGAGATTATTTATGAATCCCCAAAAGCAGAGATTATGTTTGTAAACTTATCTATTCCTCTGGGTATGATACCCTTTGAATGCATTAGATTCATCTGGCATGTCTTGATTAAATTACCAGTTAAGATTAGGGCTTTGATTTGACCATGTCAGTAGGGTATGACTCAGAATGAGTCCCTGCCCCCTTGGTGGGCTGATATAAATGGACCCTCACTCAAGATGACACACAGGAAGAGAGAGAGCTCCGTAGACACGGAAGAGGAGAGAACTTGGTCATTTCAGTCCTGCCATGTGACAGAAAGGAGAAGGCTCAAACAGTTAACACCCCAGGAAGAGATGAGCCTTATGCCAGCCTACAGCTGAGATGGGAAGAAGCTGGACCCACAGAACCTTAAGAGGAAGAAGGAAGGAGAGACCAGACAGAGATTGCCTGCCCTCTTTCTTCAACATGTGGCAACAGACTTTGGTGAGAAAGCAGCCTTGAGTTGGACTCTTTAAGGCCTTGAAACTGTAAGCTTTTACCCCTTATAAAAGCCAACAGATTTCTAGTACTTTGCATCAGAACTCCTTTGGCTGACTAATGCACTGTATGTTGCATGATCACTGAATGTTGACCTTTTCTGCTAGCAATATTAAAAATTTATGCATGTTTCATTAGTATTTTATGATAATATCATTTAGAAAATTCATCTCCTAGGAGATGAGGACTTGTGACTGTCCTATCTGTTCTCCTTTTTAAAGACATTTGTCTAAGGCAACACTTTGATTATAATATTCAAACTTTTTTCTGTTTGGTCACTGCTTGTGAAAACCAATACTAATTACTTGATAGATACCCTTTCAATGTTTCACATATAATTGAGATTAGCAATACCTGTGAGATTCTTCCTTTTCCTGGTACAGTTCTGATAGTTTATGAAACAATTAATGTTGTATTAAATTCCCAATGTTAACTGATTTCTGCCTACACACACATACACCACAGAGACACAAACATATATCTGCCAGTAAATGTGTATATGCATATACACATACATGTATATATACTTACATGCATACATTTATTTCTCCATGCTTTATAAATATACATATACTTAATAGAAGAAGCAAACCTCCACTTATATTTTCATTTCAATACATATATTCACCAACTTTTGTATTACAATTACTTTTGATTACTTTTTATCATCCATTTCTATTTTGAGTATGTACTAATTAGGGTTAGTAATGTTAGTTATGTAATAACCCTCAAACCTTTGATGACTAGCAGTATAAATATTTATTGCTTTCTCATGTCAAAGTCCAACATTGTCAGGAGGGGTGGGAAAAAGGTACTAACTTATGGAGTCATCCAAAGATGCAGGATCACTGAAGATCTGCCATCTCCAATACATAGCTTCAAATTCCCAGTGGCAATAATCAGTAAACAGAACAGGGAAACAGAGAGAGAGATTATGGAGCTGCTCTTAATTCCCTCACACCAGAAGTGACACATCACTTCTACTCATATTTTATTGGCAATAAAACAGTCATATTAACAACCTACTATAAGCAAAAGGGCTAGAAAGCAGCTTAATTGTGGTCAGGAAAAGCAAACAGGTTTTATAAGCTATGTCTCAGTTTCCCAGCTGTTGAAGCAGATACTATACAGCGCGCCATCTTAAACAATGAGAATATGGTGGCTCACGGTTTTGAGGCTACGAGTAGTCCAAAATTGAGGTGTCAGCAAGGCAATGCTTTCTCCCTAAAGAATGCAGCATACTTGGGCTGGCTGCCAGAGATCTTTGGTCCTTGGCTTTTCTGTCACATGGCAATGCCCATGAAGAAGCCTTATCCTTTCTTCACCATGTTTCATTGACTCTGGCTTCTTCCCTTGGCTTTCTCTTTCTTTGTCTGAATTCCATTCTGTTTATGAAGGACTCAGTAATCCATATTAAAGCACAACCTGTGTCAGTTGGGCTACACCTTAACTGAAGTGACATCTTCAAGAGATTCTATTTACAGTGGGTCCATACCCACCAGCATGTGGATCAAGATCAAGAACATGCCCAAACTGGGGTACACAGTTCAATCTACCACAAGCATTTAGCCAATCCTTGTCATAAATTTCACATAAACTCATGAATTTTACTGACTCAACTTGTTCAAATAATACTATTATTATTTTTATCATGCTTTTTATTGTCTTTATAATAAAATCATCATGAAATTTCCAGTGTGAGCTTTCACACTGCTCCTTGAAAGGATGTTAACTGTGAAGACATCTTTTTATTCTAGGTAATGATATAAAAGCTATAAGAGTTCTCCTAGCCTTTTCTTGACCCAAGAGAGGGATTCAGCTTAATTCCTTAGTCTTTTTATATGGAGAAGAGAACATTTAGCCACTAGGGATACACATGGGCCAAGACTACTGCAACTGTTGGGTTAATTATAGTAAAGACACAATGGAAGATATATATATATATATATATATAAGATTGTGAATTGAAATTTATTTTTCAATTTAATACATGATGTCACTGTATTGTATTTTTTAAATTATTAATGGTGAAAGATATTTGGTTCAAGTCTTTTGGAAATAAACCTTTCTACTTAGACCTGTGTGACAGTTTGATATTTTTTATGAATTCCAAAAATAGATATTGGATTATGTTTGTGAACTGGTCTGTTCCTCTGGGCATATTGTATTGTATTGGATTCAGAGGTTTCACTTTTACTTGATTAAACTATGATTACAGCTTTGATTGGGTGATATCAGTAGAAATGTTGAGTCCCCGCCCCCTTGAGTGGGACTCACAGAGAAAACTACATGGCAGAGAAGAGAGTTTGGAGTTTTAATGCTGGAGCCCTGGGAAGTAAATACACAGAGAAGCAGATACATGAGGAAAAAGAGAAGGCTCCACTAGACAAGGCAGAGCCCCTGGGAAGAGAAACCAGATGTTCGCCTAATAGTTCACAGCTGGCCTTGTGCAGAGAGCACAGTATCTGAGCCTGGAGAGAATCAAGACCCAGGGAGATAGACAAAGCCTAGCAAACCTGATAGTCTACAGCCGACCTTCTGCAGAGACCAGAGCAACTGAGCCCAGAAAGGAATGAGCCCCGGGAGAGAGAGGAGACTTATCCCAGCCTACAGATGATATTGGAAGAAGGTGGGACCATGGAGCCTTAAGAGGAAGAGGAAGGCTGAACCCGCTTGCAGATGTTGGCAGCCATTTTGCTCCAACACGTGGCAACAGACTTTGATGAGAGAAGTAACTTATGCTTTATGGCCTGGTAACTGTAAGCTTCTACCCCAAATAAATACCCTTTATAAAACCCAACAGATTTCTGGTACTTTGCATCAGCACCCCTTTAGCTGACTAATACAACCTCTAAATAGAAAACTGGCCTGTTTTCTATAGCTAATAGCCAAATTGTGTGAAGTTTTTCCTTAAAGATAAATGCTAAACTGTCCTTAGGAAATACTATATTATCTCATAGGATGACTTTAGCTTACCTTTGCTGTCACAAATTGTCATAAAACTCTAAATATTTATATAACTATGTTTCAGGCTTTTTCCCTTCATACTTTGAATGAGAAAGTATCATGACTTTTGTTTTATTACTGAAGTTTGAAATTCTAAAGATATTTTTTGTATTGCATTTGCTGGGCCTTTTCTATTACAAAATTCATTCATATGCAGAATTACTCGTGATATTCTGAAGAAAACAGGATGTCTACTCTAAATGAAACACTTGGAAAGAGGATTATTTCTATTTCAAGCCTCTGTTAATTTTAATTTATTTCCTGATGGCGCCAAGATCTGCAAAGAACAGTCCCACATTCTCATACTGATTCTAAGTGCAAAAATCTACATTATGACCTTTGTATTAACAGAATGATAAAACTTTAAAAATGGGAAATTCCAGAAAATAGGAAGTGCCAGAGTCCTAGTGGTTTTAGATTGAAACAGATATTTTAAGTACAGAAAAGCTTCAGTCTTGAGAGAACAGCTTTCAGAATTAATTTTCAGAATTAGAAAATAAAAAATTTTTAAAGAATGCCACACTTAAAATACATGGTCAGAGTCCTGACATCCAAAGTAGAGTGAAAATGTATGCCTTAACCTAAGCCACTTTTTGACTGTCACTCATTTCATGGCTTAAAATCATGCTAGGGTGAATATTATAAAAGTATACCTTTTTCTCTCTAGTTTCCATTTATCCTGGGTGCTCCTTTGTATCTCCATAAACCATCAACAAGGTCTGGGGATGGAAATATCAGTGACTCAGCAGCAAAAACTTTTCTCACTGCTTACGCTGGCTCTTCCCACTCCTGTAAGACCACAGAAGATAAATAACCACTAGCATGTTTGGAGTAAAGCATACAATGTCAAAATAATTGAATGGCTGGTGTTTTCTTAGGAGATGGGTTGTCACTGACAAATATATCCTTGGGAGCCCATGGCAATAAAAAGCAATAAAAAGCAAATGCACTGCTGAGATCATTGAACATGTGGTCAGTGGAGGTCTGGGGATGTTCTGAAAGGATCTGGTAGCCTGCATATTTCCTTTAGAAGGTGGGGAAATAGATCACAATTACAATATCAATTAAAAAATATATAGCATTGGTTGCTGGGCTCTATATCCATTGTCCACCCGCCCTTGGCTCTGCTGTGCTCGCAATGTTGTCCTGGTCCCGCTGAGTGTCCAGGGCATTCAGCAGCTCCCTCTCTGCCTTCCAGAAGGGGAACTGCACTCTAGAGAGACATTCCCCGCCTGGGGTCTCCTTATGTCAGGGACCAGGTTACCCTGACAGCAGAAAGATTGTCATTAACAGCAGTAGTGTCTTCATTGTTCACTTCTTTAGAACTACAGCTGCATGTAAGGATGGTGTGATTACAGTCAAAACCCCAGCATTTGCAGAATCTGTCACAGAGGCAGATGCCAGGTGGGAGAAAGCTTTGGAGACTCAGTTGCAGAAGATGAAGTGGTTTGTGAGATTGAAACGGACAAGACATCTGTGCAGGTTCCATCACCAGCAAATAGAGTGATAGAAGCTCTTTTGGTACCTGATAGGGGAAAAGTAGAAAGAGACACTCCTCTTTTCACACTCAGGAAATCTGCTGCTGCTCTTGCTAAGGCCAAGCCAGCTGAAGCTCCTGCTGCCACAGCCCCGAAAGAAGAGCCTACAGCATTGGCAGTCCTTCCTCCACCTTCAGCACCCATACCCACAGAGATGCTACCAGTGCCCTTGCCCACAGAACCCCCTGTTAGAAACCTGCTGTAAAACCCACTGCTGCTCCTCAAGTGGCTGAGCCAGGAGTTAGCAAAGGTCTATGTTCAGAACATCAGGAGAAAATGAACAGGATGAGGCAGCTATTGCTCAGCATCTGAAGGAGGCCCAGAACACATGCACAATGCTAACTACTTTCAATGAAGTTGACATGAGTAACATTCAGGAGATGGGCGTGGCAAAGAGATGCTTTTCTGAAGAAAGATAACCTCAAACTAGGCTTCATGTTAACATTTGTGAAGGCCTCAGCCTTTGTCTAGCAGGAGCATCCTGTTGTAAATGCAGTGATTGACGATGCAGCCAAAGGCGTGGCATATAGGAATTATATTGGCATCAGTGTCGCGGTGGCCACCCCACAGAGTCTGGTGGTTCTTGTCATCAGGAATGTGAAAATTATGAATTATGCAGATATTGAGTGAACTGGGAGAGAAGGCCCAAAAGAAAGAACTTGCCATTGAAGATACGGATGATGGCACTTTCACCATTAGCAGTGTAAGAGTTTTCGGCTTGCTCTTTGGAACACCCATTATCAATCCCCCTCAGTCTGCCATCCTGGGCATGCATGGCATCTTTGATAGGCCAGTGGCTGTGAGAGGCAAGGTAGAAGTGCAGCCCATGATGTATGTGGCACTGATATATGATCACCAGCTGACTGCTGGCAGAAAGGCAGTGACTTTCCTCTGCAAAATCAAGGCAGCAGTAGAGGATCCCAGAGTTCTCCTACAGGACTTTTAGGAAGAAGCCACATGCTCTACTACTTGACCATACAGGAACTGAAAACCAGTCTTTTCCCAGTCTCCTCACGGGTCCTAAGTTAGCGTGATGCCAGACAGGTAGATGTTGTTGGTCTCAAGCAAGAAAGCCAGGACACGATGTAACCAGCAGCTGTAGGTCTTTTCTTGGTGTTTCTGCCAGGTAATCTCCCTCTTTGCATCCTTTTCTTACACTTGAATACCTTATTTCCTTAGACTTGAGAGAGAGAGTCTTAACGGATGTTCATAATGATTCCCGCCTTTCTTGTCCTTCACAGTGATGATTTTGTTTCTCCCCAGTGCCAGTATATGATAGGGGAACCACAGGGGACCATGTGATTCTTAAGTATCTATCTTTGTCCACTCTCCAGACACTTCTAAGAGGTTGCTTTGCCTCCCAAGTTCGGAGCAGCCTCTATCCTGACTGTGCACATTCTCACATGTTTCCACCTGTGTGGAGGTATTGAATACAGGAGTGAAGGTGCTGTTTTGCTTTTTAAATTGCACCTTCATTCTTAGCTTCATTGACTTTGAGATGCCTCTTCTCCCTCTTCCAGGAAGCATAGACCAGGGGATCTGGAGGAGTGTTGATGAGGAGGAAAGGGCAGATTCCTTCTGAGGTTGTAATGTTGTAAACATAGATGGGAGCAGGAAAAAAAAAAAATATATATATATATATATATTTATATATATATACAGCAATGTATATTTTAAAGTGGGTTACTAATCTCATTTGATACAACCTTTGGAGTTGGCACAGGCATTATCTACAATTTTCATTTGAAAAAAATGATGGTTTGGAGAATTTAAGTTGTTTTAACTGTTTTACAGTGATTATGTGCCAAGGGCAGTGTTTTATTGAACTCTTATCCTTTGTTTCAAAGTCTAATGTTCTTTTTACTAGACTAGTGATTTTCAGACTGTATTCTGCAGTGATCTGGATCTCTGGAAAGGAAACTCAGAGGCCATAATAAACGGAAAGGGGAGAATAAAAGCAAATGGGATTGTCAGTGGTATGTCCATTTCCACTGGTTGTCTACATTGAGATTTTATGTAAAATAATATGAAAATGAAAAGTCCACTAACTGAACAACACAAACAACAACACACTTTCAAGATATAGTTTCAAGGAACTATATCTTGTTCCCTTTCCCAAGTAGAGGTTGTTCAGTGATTCCAAGGTAAATATATTAGTCTATGAAATTTCCCTAGCAAGAGACAGGAATTGAAAGCTCAGGATCATTTTAAGAAGAGCCCATTTAGGTTTATTTTTTCCCTACTAATTTTGTTTATAGGTCAAGTTGTAACTAATTATTTAACTTTTCTGATTTAACAAATGTAGTAGTTACCTATAGGTCTGTCCGGTTCCTTTTCTGAGAAGGGTCATTTAGATCCCTCTATGACACGACCCAGACTCTGGAAGCCCCTGATTGAATTAAGGTGGAGGTTTGACCCAAACTGGGCCAATTTCGTTACCTCCCACTTATGAAAAACAGATATGTACAGCAAATGAGACCGAAAGCTGAGTCATGTTAATAGTAGAGCTTCACAAACTAAAAGTCTGCACAAGTTTATACTGACTTTGAAACCTTTGTTTCTCAATATTTTCTTCAATTTTGTGACATTGTCTTTCTTTACTTAAGTTAGCTCAAGACCCCTCCCCTGCCTCTCTTTGGAAGCCTACAATATTTTACAAAGAGAGTAGTAATTTAACTCTTGTGTTTGATAATCCAGAGTTTTTGTTATTGTTTTTCATCCTTCCTTATGAATGACCTTAAGAAATTTACTTAATTACTGATATATTTTACAATATGTCATCAGTCCATCAATGTGTGGGGTTTTAGTTTATTTCTATTATATTTTATAACAAATGCAAATGATCCAATTATAGGTAAAATTACATCCCTTTAAAGCCTGTTAAACAAATCAATGATGATGTTTTTCAGGTATTGAATTCAGCTTCTCTTTCCTTTATTTCTGCTTGTAATCCTAAAAATGCATTTATATATTTGAGGAATCTTTACTTTTTGTATGGTTATTACTTTGCTAAAATATCTGAAAAGAGACAGTCTACTTAATTTCACAGTATTGCCTCAAGGATGATCATTATGGCATATGAAATTTTATCTAAGGCCATATACTAAAATAGGATTATTTTAAATTACCATCATATGAAGCAAAATTCCTATTTTTTTCATCATATTCTATTAGCAGAAGTGTGTATTGTACAAAATTAGTAATTGTATATTGAAGAAGATTTTAATGATTATACTTCTGAAACATTATTGTATTTCATGGTATATTACTTTATTCACCTAGGGTAAAGAGGATGCTTTAAACATGTTTTAGTTCCTGTCATTAGTCAATTACAAAGACTATTTGACAAATAAAATTATCATTGTAAACTGCTGAATTGAATCATTCTGAAAGTCCTCTAATAATTTTTTATGGCTTAAACTTAATAGTGGTCCATTATGGCCTCTGTTCTCTTGGTTCACGTACCTATCAATTCAGACTTAGTATAATAACCTCTCCACTGTCCTCCATAGCTCCAGCTTCTTTCCTTCCTGTCACCCCAAATCCAACCTAATCTATGCCCCACTCATATATTAATCCTCATAAACACCACACTCAACTTTGATCATCTTTTTTAAAAATTTTTTTAACATTTTAATCCCTTTAAAAAAACAATTTAATACTTTTGGATGCTTCCAAGGATTGATACTTTTTTGGCCCAATCACAGCTACTTTTATACAGTCATTTTTGTAATGCATTGTTCTCTAATCCTCATAAAAACCCTGGTAAATACATTTAGTTATTCCAATTTTACAGCTGAAGAAACTGAAGCCTAAAGTTACATAACAATTCAGTAAAGGCATCTGTTTTTGAACATAGATCTGTTTGGATTCCATAAAATATTTAATAAAAATTGGGTTCTAAGGTAAAGTAAGTTTAGGAAAATAATGTGTAATCTGTATCCATCTTAGAAATTCAGAGTTTCCACTAGTATTTTAAGAGCCTGAATAGTCCTACAATAAGAAATGCATTCCAATTTGATTAATCTAGCATTTTTCAAACATATTGGACCTTATTATATTTTTTCATGTTCCACTAATAGCATCACTATTGGATAACTGTAGAAGTATTTTTGTCTGTCTAATATACATTCACGTATGCCTTTTCATTGCTTCACTGGGGAACTCCTCCCTAATCTGCATGGTCATATTAGTGCTATCAATCTAGAGAGTTTAGTGTCATATTTCCCTGTAACTGTTGTTGAAGGCAGCTCCACAGTTGGGCAGATGCAGGTTGTCTGAGGAGGGAGAGAAAACTTCAATGGCTAATTTTTTATCAGGCGAGAGTTGGCTACTAAGCTGCCTACAAGGAGAATATATTCCTTAGGAAGTGATTTGTTTGGGAAGAACAATTGTATCACTACCTCAGAAAAATGGAAATCAATATTAAAAAGAAGGAACATAAAAATGAGTTTTAGCCATACAGGTAGATAATTTCTTAGATACACAGATTAAAATCAAGACCAAAAAATGAGAAGATGAGAGCTAGAACTATCAATCACAAATTAATTAAAGCCAAAGAAAGAGTTAGAGTGAAATAAACCTAATTATTAATATTTTTACTTAAGTTAACTCATTTTTTCTATAAAAGAGATATTCCCAATATTTTATTTTCATTTAATAAGCAAATTTCCAAAATCTATATTATTATTGCTAAATAATCCAAAGTTTTTCCTTCATTTCTTTCCAGTATGAATTTCTAAAAATGAGCTCAATAGCTCAGACCCTTCAGAATCATCAGTTTACCAGTTTTTATTTATTAATGTTCCTTCCTTACATTTCTGCTCCCATTTCTCCAAAGCATTTGTAAATTCTATTCTCTTCAAACCCTTTGGCATCAATGAATTATTTCTGCCTTTTTTTCCTGGTACTAAAAACTACAAATAATGTAGTATGTGTTTGTTAAGCTTCTTTCCCTTCTTCGCACTTATGTCAGCTTTTATTATAATAAATATAATAAAAATCAGGTTTTTTATAAAATTATCCTAATGATTTAAATAATATAATGCCATGATTATCTATATAATATTTCCAGGCTACTTGAAAAATACACAAATGTAAGACATATCTAATTTATAGTGCATATATCTGTATAAATATAAATTTATATGCAGTCTTACATTCACATGTTGCTGGTGACATTATATACTAATGCTAGAAATATATACCAGAAATATTTGACAAGGTATATAAAACATCATATTTATGCTATGCTAATCTCACTTAGAATATATGTATATACTGAGTAAATCATTCGCATGGAAAAATGTATGTCAATTTGTATGAGATTTTGTGCTAGATGTCTTAACAGATATAGAATAATGTTTGATTGGATATAAATGATGATTAAGAAAATTTGGAAACAACCAAAATAATTCAAATTTGATGAATGATGAAGGCAATTTTGATATGATATATCATAATATAGTAAATTTTGACATCAAAATTTAATAAATTAAATATGAAATGAAATGCATGGATAATTTAGAGACAGGGGAAGTTCTATAAGAAATATTATTAAATAAGAAAGTAAAATATAAAATATAACATTAGGACTGACTTTGGTCATAAAAGAACTATACCCTTTGAAGGCTCTATGTTATACTGGAAGGAGCTTGGAACTGGGTTCAAAACAATCATTGTTGATAGACAAATGCCTCCTCTCCTCATTTAAATGAGCATCCATTAGAGTAACATTTTGGACCTCTCTCGAACTCTCTACTCCCTCCTCTTTTTGGGAGGTGGGATCATTTATTGTATAGTGAATTTTAAATAAGAAACTAATTGAGTACTTCAGTTACTTCCTCTCTCCCCCTACTTTGAAAGCTAGCCTCCCTCAGCAAATACGCATTCTACCTTTTTCTTCCATATGGTATTTCAGAGGAAGTTCATGTGGGAAGCCTGTGCTTATCCAGGAGAGCCAGTGACTGAATGGATTAAGGTGCCTAATTCTGGGTGCAGTATAAAAAAACCCAATATTTTTATACACTTAAGCAATGTTCTCCCTGATTATTTCGTGCTCTGTTTTCTTGATTCCTTTGCCCTTTTCACTCGTTTATTTAAAATTTTAGGCAGGGAAAGGGGGGTATTATTAATGCTTCCCCTCAAACTCTATCTTTCATCTAGGGATTGTGTGGGAACTCTGAGAAACAAGGAAAGGGTGAAATTTGGAGGACATAATACCAATAAAAAGACATTGATGGATGAGACATGAATTACTGCTTTTAAATAGCAAGGCACTGAATTCTTATTGTGATACGGAACACTACTCAGAAGTTTAGACTTAAATTGTTAGTGGTAGCCCTAAGAACTCAAGGTTGAATCAGCAACCACAAATTCTCCTTCTCCTCGATGTTATTTTGAACAGCCTTCAGTGACCTGTGAGGAACTAAGCCTAAATCTATTTGGCTTTTCCACAAAGTCAAAAGTGACTGCCCAACATATGATTTCATGTTGACAGGATTTTTCAATTACATAAACTCTAATTTGGCTTTCAATTTCCAAAACTGAAATTGTGAATTCACCCACTGAAAGGTGAGAGTTTCTTTTTAATGCAAACAAATACTGATACAGTTTCAAGGTCTAAGATTATGCCACATGTTGTTTTACATATACATGCCCAAGAAAAAGATTTCAGACTCTAAGGAAAGCACAAGAAAGATACAATATAGTTAAGAGAAGCCAGGTAGAACAATAATAGATTAAGTGCAAGCCTGGTTTATATATTGATGTAATGGGAGAATATTTTGTGGTGCAACTCAGGAAGGTGAAGAGGAACAAGATTTCTTTGATTAATTAATGCTTTGATAGACCCAAAATCATATAATTTAGAGCAATAGGTTAGAAAAATATATATGGGGCAGAAAAATTAATGAAAACATTAATAGAAGGAAGACACTGAAGTCCAGCATTAATATTCTCCCTACATATGTAGGGAAATTAAAAGCATAGAAAGAAATACTACCCAAGATATGAAACATTCAAAAGCTTAGGAAAGTTAGAGGATGGCATAATTTCCTGGAAAATGATTTTGAGGTCTAGAAAAAGAATTGCTTTTTAAACTTTCTTAGGTTTGGAACAAATTATCAAATAATTTTTTTTCTATCCTAAGTCATTTTCCTCTTTAAAAGAAAAGTTTATGAAAAAGTTGCAAGTATATTTAATATTTGATATTTAAGTTCTACCTGATATTTTATTGAAAGTGAGAAGACATTCAAAATCAGATATATCTATGTTTTTAATATTTATTAGTATTATTTGAGTGGATTTAAGAAATCATTATTTCTCATTGCAGATTCTGATAGGAAATATTGGACAAAGTGACTAGAAATAATGTGGAATAGAAAATAAAAGAAAGATAAATTTTCAGTCTTCTGTACACAGTGTCCTTGGAGTCTTTCTTTTTGTTGTAACCATATTAAAGTGCTATGAAAGCTACATAAACCAACCTCCCATAAATGCATGCATCTACCACAGTACTTGCAGTTAAGCATTAGTAAGAAAATTTGAGACAATGCATTCAATTTTTAGCTAAGGCTATTGGCTAAAATGTTCTCTGTCTTACAGAATAAAAGTCTGCATACCTGAAACTTTTCCCAGAAAAGTGAATGAAAATAATTCTTGTCTTGGAATATTCTAAAATTTTAACTCAATTAATTTAAATATTACTGGAATATTACAAATGAACATATAGGAGAATAATTGTTTCAATTAATATTAAACAAACCTAGTTCTTTTAGCTGTTTGCATATGTCAAAAATTTTAATTGGCCCCACCCCAATCACCATGGTGGAGGGAGACACTTCAGTGCTCCATCTCTGCAGAAGCTTTGAACAACCAGCAAGAACTGTCAAAAACATTTTTCTCGAAGCTGCAGAAAACAGGCAAAGGACTGCTATAACAGGGCAAGTGCTAAATCAAGAAAAAGGCTAATTAAAAGCAGGAGGATATTGGGAATCCCAGGCTGGTCCCTCCCCAGCACTTACTGGCTAAGCAGGAAGTCATTTGGCACTCCTAGTGTAGACACTTGGTGCCAATTCTGGAAGGAGCAGAGTAACCCTCATGCACATACTGGGAGCATATATGTCTGGCCCTTCAGGACTTGTAGTACTAGAACTTGCCCTGCATGTCAAAGGCAGTTCACAGAGCTCTCACAGAACCATGTGGGAGAGCAGTAAAGTGGTGGCTGCCTGGGTAAGGCTTGATGCTGGATGGTATCTAGGAAGGGAAGAAAAAAGGCTCAAAGGGACATTATAGGGACATATAAAAAAAATTGGAATATAGGCTGTAAGCTTTATATCAATGTTAAATTTTTTTAACTTGATAACTGCACTTAAGGTGGTTATATAAGTGAATATCCTTGTTCTTAGGAAATGTACATGGCAGTATTGTGTTCAAGGAGCATGATGTATACAACCTACAATCAAGTGGTCAGAAAATGGATGGATGGATGGATAGATAGATAGATAGATAGACAGACAGAATGATATGGCAAATGTGGCAAGATGTTAAAATTGGTGGATCTCGGTATCTGGGGTGTGGGAGGGAGGGATATTTTGAAGACTTTTGCATAGGGTTTTTATTATTTTGTAACTGTCCTATAAGATTGAAAATATTTCAAAACAAAAACGTAAAAAAATAACTTTACATTATCATATTCATTGATTATCTATCATCATGTGTTCATGTAGTTCTTTAAAACACAGTACTCAGAATTGAACGTGATCTTCCAAGTATATTCTGACTAACATAAAAAATCAGATTTGACTTTTATGACTATTATATTATCCAGTGGCCACCTAAAATACTAAGTATTTTTACATGATGATTATGATACATCTTCAGGATCTGATGAAGAATATGGACACTCTTAAAACAAATTTCCTTACTTACACTTATACTTGATTTTATTTCATTTATTTAGTTACAATACATCTTCTAACCTGCAATGACATTTTTGATGTTAATTATTTCATATTTTTTAATGTAAAATGAAATGTGATAAACATGTCTTATGTAAAATATTCAACACCATTGATTGAAATGGTGTTGAATATGACAGAACATAGAACCAAACGTTTCCACATCATAATAGTGACAACCTTCTCAATTAATTTCTATTAAGCAATAAAATATTAAACACAGCATTCAGTTGGTTATTAATCAACCTGGCACTATTGTTACCAAATCTCAATCCCGCATTTTATTTTATCCACAAGGACACCAAAAATTAATTAGTAATAGGGTTTGTTGAAATTCTAATCCTCTCAAATTTTATGATGTCCTTGAATAAACAGTGAAGGGACACAGTGAAAAAAAGTAAATAAACCTGCAAATACCTAGAGACCTTCAAACCATTGTTCATTTTTGTTCTTTCTAATTTTTTTCTCCTGGGATTGTTCTAAAATCCATGGTTTATAGGCTATAGAATCCATGTTGCTCACATTTTAAAAACAGGAATTATATTTGCACATCTCTGTTAGTCTTCTGCAAAATTTCTTCCTCTCCACTGTATCACAGAGGTTACTATGTCCATCTCTGCCCTAGAATGCTATTTGCTATGCCAGAAGAATTGAACCCAATTGGAAAAGGTAGATGTTTCCATACTACAGTCTCAGTGATTATGTGTTCAATATTTTTCTGACCAATATTTTCTTAAACTTTATACTTTATGATCATTATCCTTGATTGAGAAAATAAGCACAATATTGAATTCAATTAGTTTAATTTCTTCAGTTCCACATTTTAGATATAAATGCTTACTTGGGATATCTTCTTGTTGTGAATGTAACTGAAACATGTTCATTTTTGTTCCCAGCAATTTTAATTGGCTTTACTGTTTCTAGAGTGAGTCTGTTTGACAGTTTTTGTTTGTTCCTTTCTTTTATATTCCTTGTTGGATATTTGATCAGAATGTGGATGTACTAAACAAAGCCTTTAAAGACGATCTTAGAAATACTCAAGG